>VMBQ01001321.1:133076-167799 GCA_007657795.1 Dreissena rostriformis | reverse complement strand
GTAAAACCTTGTTAACACTCTAGAAGTCATATTTTTGGTCCAATGCTCATGAAACTTGGTCAGAATATTTGTACTAATGATATCTGGGCTGAGTTTGAAAATGGTTGATATCCGTTAAAAAACATGGCCGCAAGGGGGCGTGGCATTTTTCCTTATATGGCTATGTAGTAAAACCTTGTTAACACTCTAGAAGTCACATTTATTATCCAATCTTTATGAAACTTGATCAGAACATTTGTTCTAACAATAGCTCAGCTGAGTTTGAATAGTTATGATTCGTTGAAAAACATGGCCGCCGGGGCGGGCAGTTGTCCTTATATGGCTATAGTGAAAACTTGTTGACGCTATATTAGCCACATTTATTGGCCAATCTTCATGAAACTTGCTCAGAACATTTGTCCCAATAAAATCTTGCCAGAGATTGAAACTGGGTCATATGAGCCCAAAAACTAGGTCAAATATATAAAAACATGTTAAAAGTCACTTTTTTGGTCCAATCTTCATGAATCAGCCTGCATTTTTTCAGAATAGTCTAGTTCCTTTTGCTCTGAGGTGAGGGCCTGATGGCCTTCTTGTATTTAAGTGAGTATAACGATTTTAATGTCAGCATCATATTTTCTCAATCTTAAACCGATACATAATACCCGGTATGAGTAAGGAATGTGATTTTTTTTTTTTAACTCTTCTATAATGGTACCATCAATGAATTGTTGTTAACTTCCATGAATTTCGAACGAGGATCTTGTTGTGTACCAAAAATTGTTTCCCTATAGTCTGCATGGCTTTTGTACATGAACGAGTTTTTGACCGACTGTCATGCAGATAATTATTTTCAATTGTTTAAAACTTGGAATTTGGTAGATTTTCTGGTAATATAGCTTATGAACTTTATTTCCTTGTTGTTTATTCATCAACATTGTATTTGTTTTGAAAAATATTACTAAGATTGTATATACTGGCTTAACAGAAACTTTAAATAGTTCACATAATACTTGAGTATTATAATAAACATTTATCATTATAACAGCTGTCCACTTGATGTTTGTGTTTAGACTTGCCCTATATAAGCTCTGCTGATAATGACAATTGAGAGCAGATAGCATTCATGTGTTAGATTATCATAAAATAAAAACCATTGTTATGAATGGTCTACTTCCTGTTTGTTTTTTGCTTTTTAGGCTGGGTTTTTAAGAATCTTTGTATGCCTTTTAAAGTGACAGTTTGCGGAATAGATCGTTGTTGTGCAAATAAATCCTATAGCGAGAAATAAACTTTACATAAATTCATGGAAATATATTTGTTATCGAGGTTGACATTGAAAACCTGGTCAAAATCAGTTTTGAATCGATAAAATAATACATAAATGATCATAAATACATGCAAAAGGCGAAAATCATTGCAGCGTCGCGAGTTATGCAAATTATTTATATCTATATATTTAGCTTTCGCTAAACATTATTAGCATATGGAAGATAAACACATAGATTTAGCAAAAAGGTAGCGTTGCAACTCAGTTTCCGTCTGTTACAGATGTATTTGCATTTGTTCTTACCTTCTCTCAGCTAAATTCGCCCGTATCCGCAATTTTGTTTGTTTAGGTTTGAATGAATGTGTCGAATCATGAATATTGATTAGTCGTTTTCGTACTTTCGATTTCGTAAAAATCGCTATATTGTTTGTTTTCAACCGATTTCAACCTGATTTTAAGTGATATCCTCAATAAAAACATGTTTTCTTACGATTCTGCCCATATATATATCCGCGAACTGTCACTTTAAGTGTATGTAAGTGTTAATGTTTATTTAAATTAGAGTAACTTTTATTAAGAATCCTTGTATCTGTGTCTATCTTTGTTGAAGTAGTTAAATAGATTGGATTTCTTTGTTTGTGATTTTCAGCCTGAAAGTCCCTACCAGGGTGGTGTGTTCTTCCTGACTATACATTTCCCTACAGACTATCCATTTAAACCGCCAAAGGTAGGTGTCCTCTAAATTTTGTTTGAACGAAATGCCTTTCCTAATGCTTTGACAATATAAATTCTTAACAATTCTCAAACTGGAAAAAATGTGTCATGGCCAAACCTACTGGAAATTTATAAATGAAACATTTTCAGAACCATTATGACAGATTTAAACATCTTTCATTTACACTTTGTCATTTATTTCTTTAGCAACATTTCCAACTTTCATTGTCTACCTCGAATGTTGTCCAAAGCCCAAGTCTCACTATTGCCGGTAGAGCCCCGGTCCATCCCGGTTTGCTAACGCCGGTCGAGAACCGGGATGATTCATTGAACAAAATTTACGCGGACAAACTATTTCCCGGTGCCACCCCGGTTGAAGCCGGTCAACAAACCGGCAAAGTCCCTGTCAGCCCCGGACTAGCTACGGTTTATCCCAGTGGAGTCCCGGCAGAGCCCCGGTTGTCGCCGGTAATGCCCAGGTTGAGCCCCGGTGAAAGCCGGCAGAGTCCTGGTGAAAGCCGGCAGCGTCCCGGCAGAGCCCCGGTATACCGTAACTCCACCGGCACTCACAGGGACTATACTGGCATCAGACCCCGGCAGAGCTACGGCAACACGCCGGTTTAACCCCGGTCGTCACCGGTAATGCCAAGGCAGAGCCTCGGTGAATGCCGGTGGCGTCCCGGCAGAGCGCTGGTTCACAATGTACCGTAGCTATACCGGGACTCTGCCGGCATTCACCGGGGCTCCACTGGGGTAACACCGGCGACAACCGGGGCGTTGCCGTAGCTCTGCCAGGGTCTGTGTGGGCCCCGGTGGAGCTACGGAGCCATCCCGGTTGTTGCCGGTGCCGCGCCGGTCATTGCCGGTGACTCCCGGTTCATCCTGGAGGTATTAAACATTTTAATACTTTGCCATTGGAGCCCCGGTTGTTCCGGGCCTTCCTCGGTTCATGCCGGTCATCCCTGTTGGAGCCCCGGTTCACCCCGGTAGATCCCGGATCACGCATCGGGGCTCCACCGGCATCATAGTGAGACTGGGCCTTAAAATTGCATTTGGAAACTTTGGTTACAACTGACGCTGAACATTTGAAGTGTTCCCAGTTTTTAAATTGGTATGTAAATATAAAATACTAATGGCACATGTAATGTTTACCAGTAGGTTTAATATTATACAAAAAACACAAAAACTTAATCAAATAAATGATAAATAAATTGTCTTGTTTTATACATGTATTCCGGTCTTTTTCCATATTACATTGTGTATGTGCTGAACATGTGAAAGTTTTGAACACTTTACCTTTATAAAGTTCAGGAAAACATGTACAATGCAAAACGTTCATAGCAAGGATTGTTTATAGAGGCTAGTGAATCTAGTTTTACAATTGTAAGTTTGTAACGAGTCTTAGTGTCTTGACTGATATGTGTTTCAGGTTGCCTTTACCACTAGAATATATCACCCGAATATAAACAGCAATGGGAGTATTTGTTTAGACATCTTGAGGTCACAGTGGTCACCAGCTCTGACAATATCGAAAGGTGGGTTTTGCAATTTGCAAAGAATGGTCATATAATATCGAATACTTATTATCCCTTGCCAAAGGCGGAGGGATATAGTTTTGGCGTTGTGCGTTCGCCTGTCACAAACTTTTAAGGACTATATCTTAGAAACTATACAACTTCAAACTTCATGGGTGTGTAGATATTAATGAGGAGAAGTGCCATGAATAAGAACCATAAGCCTAAACTAGAACCATAAGTCTAAACTAGAACCATAAGCCTAAACTAGAACCATAAGCCTAAACTTTCTTAAATAAAAGTAATTGCCCTTTCTTGTTTTTATATGATGTAACTTTTCAGGGCTATATCTCAGATACTATGCAAGATTTCAACACGAAACTTCATAGATATCAATGAGGAGAAGTTCAATGCATAAAACAATAACCCTTCACTTTGTTATTTCACAGTTATTGCCCTGGTCATCCATCGGCATGTCAGTCTATCGAAAAGAAAATCAGACTTAACCTTTTCTTTGCAACCATCAATAAACAAANTTTTTTTTGGGGGGGGGGGGGAATCAATTCAAGGATTTGGCTTGTATGAATAATATAAACTGCTTGCTAACATAGAAATGTGTTCTATATTTTACTCTGTTCCATTTCCATTGTGATATGTTTTATTGAAACACAAATCACCTACATTTGTAAGCAAATGAAAAAGACTTGGTCGAGCTCTCACTTCGGAATGCTCATTTTGGACAACTGTATGTTTTAAAAATGTGAAGATAAATTTATATCTTGTTAAATGTAAATGTTAATGTTTAAATTAATATAAGAAAGAAAATATTGTTGACTAAGTAAATAGTATCTTTTTATGCCCCCGAAGGTGGGCATATAGTGATCGCACTGTCCATCTGTCTGTCCGTCTGAAATTCTGTCACACTTTGCGTTTAGGTTTCGAAAAATGTGGAAAAACACTTTGTGTTTAGGTTTACAAAAATGTGGAAAAAGGGGGCATATGTCATCCTATGGTGACAAGCCTTGTTGATTATATATTCTTGATATAGTAAAGTTACTATATGTTCTTCAAAATACTTAAAAACTTTCAAGTGAAAGATGTTGATTGCTCATAACATATCTTGGATATTATTGATGTTATCTCACATTGACTTGTATGCTTTAAAGTGGTATGTTTATAATCCCACTCCGTGTATCTTAGATGTTGTTTTTAAACAACCATTTACATTTGAAAAAAGTAGGTTGCTTGCTATTTGTATATGCTCAGACATTGTCTTCTATATTGCTGTGAAATGATTGAAGTACTGTTGAAAACGGTGAACAATCCAAACAAACAAACATATTCTTGGATCTTGTTTCGTTAATGTTCCATTATTGCTAATTCCAGTGTTGCTGTCAATTTGCTCACTTCTCACGGACCCGAACCCAGATGATCCGCTGGTGCCCGACATAGCACGTATCTTCAAAACAGATCGAACAAAATACAACAACACTGCGAAAGAGTGGACAAAGAAATATGCACAATAGACAACATATTCATGTGAACTAAAATAAGTGTCTATAATGTGATACTGTGGAAATGTTTTGGGTTCATTACATTTGTAGTACATTGCAACATCACACTATGTTTCATGTGATTGCGTTATTGTGGACGACATGATCGTTAACTTAATTATGTCAGATGCAATTGCTTTTTAGTAAGTGCTGATCTTGTTTTTTATTGAATTTTAAACTTTGATTACTGTTAATGAAAATAGTATATTATCAAAGCAATGCATGTGTTGATTAAAATATGTAAATGCCATATAAAAACAGGTCTTTAGTCTAAAACAAAAGAGTCAAATGCCTGCACAAAAATGGTTTCATTTGAAATATGAAATGAAATGTTTTTGTTGTGATGTTCATGTGGGTATTGAAAGCTTGTCAGGAGACTTTAAGTAATTTTTAAAACACACATTTGACTTATATTAATAGTAAACTGCACAGTTGAGATTATTATTTTCATTGAATAACTTTGTTTTTTTATTATTGGGCACTTAAAGTATGTACATTCATGCACCTATATGCAAGTCTGATATGAACGTAATCTGACTGATGTACATTTACTGCAATTCTTATTCAAATGTTTATGTACTTTATTTTAAATTGTTTCTTGTATGTTGAATCGGTATGCACAACTATTTTAAAGTTAACATTATTAGAGTAATTTGAATCTATTTTGCCAGCTATGCTATTTTCAAAGAATTCCAATGTTCAAAAAAAAAAGCTTTTACATTTCTAAAGTGTAAGAATGTTACTTTTGTTCTGTTTCATTGTTGGCCGATTTCACTAATTTGCTGCAATCCCATGTGAATGATGTTTGGACATTGTTTAAGTCGTTAAAGTGCTTCAATTGGCATGGGTGCTGGAGAAGAAATAACTGTGGTCTATGATTTTTCTCAACTTGCGTTGATGAACACATTTCTGTTATTTTTTTGTACTTTTGATTTTTTATACCTGTACAAAAATCTTTCAGTGCTAAATTAATCGGGGACTAACTTACAGAATGTTTGTATTATCATTTATTAAATGCTCATTCTTCCCACTGCCTGTTTTTTTCTTTATATTCTCCANAGTGTGATTCACTTGCCATACAATAACTGGTTGTTTCGGTACACATGTTTTAACACAGCGTTTCATTTCCATTTTTGCAGTAAGTCGAGTTGTTTTCAAATAGAATGTGTTGCAAACATGCTTATTATTATTATGAATTATAATACAACATTTTGCATTGAAGTATTAAGTACTTGCAATAGGACTTCCACCAACTAAAGCTAGCGCTTACAATTTTAGTATGGTTAAAGGTTTTAACCAATTTACAGACAAAGGCTTATTAGATGTCTGTTTAAGCTACCATGGGTAATGCATATCTGCACATTATAGTGGCACAGAATATTAAAATGCTTTAAATAACAATAAGTAAATGCGCAAAACAATAAGATGTAATTATTTATGAATTAACCGAAAACAAACAAACCGCAACACATAGTCCTGTTTTCAAATACTTTAATATCAAGTTTGATATTTGTACTCCTCTAAATAATAAATTATTGTGCTTTACCAAATCGCTGCCCCAACAAAGTGTCTTTCAAATATCCGTACATTTTCTTTTTTACAGAGGTGTTTCACCAATTCTTTTGTTTTATCCCTTTTCCAGAATCAGATTACTTCACATTTGTTGACTAAACATACATATACTAAGTTATGGTCCGCGGAAGAGTTGAAATATGTGTACATGTATTTTATTATTACAAAAAGTGTAGTTTTTTATCTCGTACATATGCAGGGATGACATTTAGTTTAATAAAAAGATGATGCATGGCAAAAAAATCGAGTTGCATAGGTATGGCTCAAGGTATATCAAAAACTGATACGCATAAGCGGAATAATAAGCAATCTTCGACAACTTTCACAAGAAAACAATCTACGATGAACTGCTTCTTTGCTTGCAACTATTCAGCCTACTTCTCTACCTACCCGCTCTCACCACTCGCTGAAGAATACAGCAGCCAGAGAAGCCGTCAGAGAATTCAAATTTGCTACAGGCTTCAACCCTGGGCTCCCCAGTGGAATGCTGGATGGTCCTCACTGACTCTCCAACAACCAGACCTCAGAAACGAACACGACACCTCCTACACAATCAAAATCATCACCAGATCCAACATCTACAAGAACTGACGCATGCACCTTCATTATACGCATACAAGAATCCGGCTTCAGCCAACCCGAAGTAACCACCCCTTCTGCAGAAAATGATCCAGATGGAAGGAAACTTTACGCCACCAAAAGGAAAACACACATCATACCACAGAAAACACATTATCCCTGCCCTAGGAATTGATTAAACACATTCATTCCAGCATGACAAGTTACTCGCAATCACAGAAAAAGTTGCAACCTCTCTCACCGGTCCCATTACTGCCCCCTCATACAACGACAATACAATCTGCTATGATTCCCCAAACTGACCATATATTATTCCTCAACATGCATGTCCTGCTTCCAACATAATACAAACACTCTAAGCTACGAGCGCCACAGCTACACCGATCACTCCCACAGCATAAGAACATACGTAACTCTTGAGGACACTGGATCAACAAACAACAACGCAGAAATCACCTGTTCTCTCTCCAAGAAACACACCATCCTCTTCATTTTGATCATCATCACTCGGATCGCTAACACACATCTTTTGAGGAATTTACAAACGCACCCACAATGGAAGGCTCAAGCGCACTATAATTGCCTTGCTACAACCCAGTGTCACCTTACCCCAGGACACTCGCCATCTGCCGCACCATTATACCAGCCCCCCGCTCACCATATTCACCAAGACCCACATATTACCCAGCCATGGTCATGTTCAATCACCAACTANCCAGACCTCAGAAACGAACACGACACGCCATCTCCTACACAATCAAAATCATCACCAGATCCAACATCTACAAGAACTGACGCATGCACCTTCATTATACGCATACAAGAATCCGGCTTCAGCCAACCCGAAGTAACCACCCCTTCTGCAGAAAATGATCCAGATGGAAGGAAACTTTACGCCACCAAAAGGAAAACACACATCATACCACAGAAAACACATTATCCCTGCCCTAGGAATTGATTAAACACATTCATTCCAGCATGACAAGTTACTCGCAATCACAGAAAAAGTTGCAACCTCTCTCACCGGTCCCATTACTGCCCCCTCATACAACGACAATACAATCTGCTATGATTCCCCAAACTGACCATATATTATTCCTCAACATGCATGTCCTGCTTCAAACATAATACAAACACTCCAAGCTACGAGCGCCACAGCTACACCGATCACTCCCACAGCATTAGAACATGCGTAACTCTTGAGGACACTGGATCAACAAACAACAACGCAGAAATCACCTTTTCTCTCTCCAAGAAACACACCATCCTCTTCATTTTGATCATCATCACTCGGAACGCTAACACACATCTTTTGAGGAATTTACAAACGAACCCACAATGGAAGGCTCAAGCGCACCATAATCGCCTTGCTACAACCCAGTGTCACCTTACCCCAGGACACTCGCCATCTGCCGCACCATTTTACCAGCCCCCCGCTCACCATATTTACCAAGACCCACATATTACCCAGCCATGGTCATGTTCAATCACCAACTATTAGATACGGCATTAAAAATCCAGAGAGAAGCAAATGTGGCAGAGTCCCTCCTTGTCGGAGCCATGTTGATAATACGCTTTTGTATACGTGAATGGAAATCCGTGCCCAACGAATCCATGGGTTTTAACTGGTCGTAGCTAACTATAAAAGATTTTTTTCCGGCCTAAAATCCTTCGCCGCTTTATGTGCTGCTAACCTCCTCTTACAATTATTAACCCTTTGCATGCTGGGAAATTGGTCGTCTGCTAAAATGTTGTCTGCTGAATTTCTAAAATTAGCTTTTTCTTCAATTTTTTTTTCAAAGAATACTATCAGAATAGCAAACAGTTTGGATCCTGATGAGACGCCACGTTCTGTGGCGTCTCATCTGGATCCAAACTGTTTGCAAAGGCCTTCAAAATTCGGTTCCAGCACTGAAAGAGTTAACTACAAAGTGAAATGCAGGATCGCCGAGAATCTGGATGACAACCAATCAAACTTTCAATCCTAAAAGCCTTCTCCGCATTCTTGATATTATTTGTATGTGTTAATATTGAGCATTTATTTTAAAGGGTTATTGTATGTTAATGTTATGATGTTTGTTGATTATTTAGATCTTGTTATGATCTATGGAAATTATTGATTCTAATAGATGCATATATTTCATACTCTATTTATGTCTCTATTAATGTTAATAGTCGGTGTTTCAGGTTTGAGTACCGCTAAGTCACTTTCATTGATTGGCTGCCTGCCCCAGCATCCTGAGCCTATTTAAGGCAATCAAACCAGTCAATCAGGGCCAGTCAGTGACATAAGTATTTACGGCCAAACTTTCAATAAACCAAATAATTTCCTAAAATATACTTCCATCCAGGACAGTAAATGTGAAATAATAACTGTTAATTTGCACATTTATATTAATTGTATTGCTGATATAATATAGTGTACCTGTATCTATTTTGAAATATTCATTTTGAAATATTCATACAATTAATCTGGCCCTGTTGACTAGATGAAGAATATTCTATTTTTTGGAACTGTGCACCGTTTAATTTCGTTTAATCAAAGTTGTTGTTCAACAATGTGAGTTGCGATTATGGGAAAACAACAAGGGAACACTAATTATTTTGTTAACTTTATGGCATCTCCATTGTATAAAACACGTTTGTCGAAGCTGCCCATTCATCAAGCCATTTAAAAACAATTTGCCCCAAATGATCACTATGGGGAGATAGTGTGCCACCGCAGCAACAGATGTAGCACTGAATGTTTTTAAATTATACAGCTTTAGGGACTGCAAGTTCATCATTCATTAGGCTTCTTTAAAGTAACATGCCTCAAATGATCACACTACAACACCTCATTCTCCGTCTCGAAAGGTAAAGAACACAATTACTGCCCAACAGTCAAATATCAATTATTTTTACAGTTGTCCAGACTATAATTTCAGACTTTATAAAGTAACTTAAGCAATTTAAAGTACCCGTAACTTGCCACAAACTTTATACATCTGTCGTGCACAAAAAAATGTCATTATCTCAAAATCAAACCTTAAGGTGACAGATGGACACATCAATTGAGTCTATGTTTGTGTGATGGGTGTAACCATGTACATGATATTATTAATCGCTGTAGATGTAGAATTGACTTCAAAACAGCTCCCAATTATTGGTGTACCAGAAAATATGTTGCAAGCATGATCATGCTTTTATGTCGAAGTTAAAGGTAAAACCTAGACATAAAATTGTTTGTGTTTTATGTTTATGGTGTCAACAAAGAGGAATGAATTCTGCTTCGACTTCTAAATGGGTGTTTTGTGGCTTCAACCTTTATCAAAGTGTTTTGTGTCAACTCAGTACAACAGCAAACCTCTTCATCTGTATCAATGTGATAAGTGTGGTGCTATGTTACATGTACATGTTGACCCATCTAAAACAAGCTGAATATGGGATGAAACATCAAACCAGTCCTCAAGAAAGGTATCCATGGTTCGTAATTGTTTTCACACTATTAAATACAACTCAAATGTAAAAGTTTTATTCTCTATTTACATACAAACATATAATACATGTATGTCAAAATCGTGATTTCTTTATAGTTATTTCTCATAATTCTTAAGATGATTTACAACAGCGCTCGATTTTTTACAAAAGGTATTCACAATGAAACATGTGCCTTAGAAATAAAAATAATTAAAAAATAAATACAATGTGACAGGTGAACAAACTACACACGAAAATGTTCATTTTATAATAAAAGTACTAACATGTACATGATTTATCAACCTCCATTACCAGAATTGTATTACAGCAGGAAGCTAAATTAACAAGCTGTTAATAATGTACTTGTTCTAATAAGTTGACAAAAATCATACATGTGTGCACAACTACGGTAAAATAAAATCATCCAGACTGTTAATACTAACTATGCAAACCTCAAGGATGCCTTAATTATTAGTAATACATTTTCACTTATTTTCCAAATAACATGTTTACATTTAGCAACATCATACTGAAGGGATCTTACCACAAACTAATCATTCTGCTGTGCCTTAGCTAATTGCAATACACATGATTATATACCATTTCTAACACAGTACTACAAGAATTTTTATTATATTGTTGTAATACATATAATACTAATGCCTTAAACAAAATGCTCAGTGTGAATTTATCATAAAATGTTATTGTATAGCAACATTTCAACAATTTACAAATATTATTAATTGATTTTATATCTTGTACCACTTGAACATTCATGATTCACATGTCTAACTGACTACTCAATGTTCAAAAGCAAAAATGAAATGAAGAGTATGAAATAAAATGATTGATAAAAGCATTGCACTGGTATACCCAGTAAATTCAATGTTACAAATAATTCACTAAACATTTTGTATTCAACAAATAAAAACCTTCAGTTCCATTCTTATGTTAAGAGTGTAACATCAATTCATGTCTGCAATAGAAGACCCATGTCCAGCTGCAGCTTGTCAGGGCATACTTCCAAATATTCTTTTTCTTGCAAAATGTTTCTGCATCAGTCTATATTTTACTATTGTGTCCAATCCACTAACATGCTTTATTCTGTGTCCATCTGTAAGTTCAAAATATTTTCATTCGTTTCAAATGAAACAAAAACAAAGTCAGACAGAGTAGACTTATGTTTGAACGCAACTACTGGGTATTCTTGATGTTCATTCTGATTATAATTAAATACAGGACAATAAACAAGAGTTCCACTGTCACAAGGATACACCCATTGGAAAATAATGTTTCATGTAAAGATAGTCTTGATTGATTTCTCTTATTTCACCTTCGACCTTAAATTGCAACCTCCACCCCTGACCTAGGGACTTGGATAGTGTGTACAATTGAGTATGCTTCCTACTGCAAGGTTATTTCAAAATCTTTTTTTTGCTCAAGACTATGTTTTGACCTTGATTTTATACGTTGACCTTTGACCTAGGGACTTGGTTCTTGTGGGTGACACTGCCTTATCATGGCGATCACTTTTTTAAGTTATTTGAAAATCAATCCATGCTGGACAAAGTCATGCTCTGGACAAAGTATTAAGTACTTATTTCCTAAGTTTTAACCTTCGAACTTGATATGCGACCTTTACCATAGGACCTGTTTTTTGTGTGTGCATCATTACGTCTCATCATGCTGACTTACTTTTAAAGTTAATAGAAAATGCTTTTATTTGACATTTGATCTAGTATTGTGACTTTGACCTGGGACCTGGTTCTTGCATGCCACACTCAGTCTTATAATACTGATCATTTCTGCCCGGTTATTAAATGATCCATCCATGCTGGAGAAAGTTATGCACCTGCCAAAGAGTACAAGTACAAATCTCCTAAATTGACCTTGGATCTGGGGACCTGGTTCTTAAGCCTGACACTCCAACTCAACATGCTTAAACTTATGGCAAGTTATGTGAAAATCTATTAATGATGCTTAAACTAACTAAATTTGACTTTTGACCTTTAATTGTGACCTTGACATTAAACATCATGCTGATAAATTGTGACAAGTGATTGAAAATCCATCCATGCAGGACAAAGTTATGCTCCAGACAAATATATCCTGCCGCCAGTCACCTACCCGCTCCAGTGTTCCCATAATACAAACATTTTTTATCCAGAATATGCTGATAATAAAAAGGTGACAATAAATGAGACACAATTAAGAGACCACAAAATAGAGGATATACTTCAACACGGAAGTAAAAGCATTCAGCCTTTCAAAGTTTAACATGCTTTTCATGTTGGTTTAGTTAACAGAATGATCGCTTTCTTTAAGTCTAATTCAAACACAACAATTAATAATGTAAACATTATGGCTATGGTTTTCATATAATTAACAGACTTGTTTTGTCACAGACATGTACAAATTCCAATGAACGCTTTGTCAGATAAATTGAGGGTAACAACTTTGGAATGTGTGGTTCATTGGGCATAAAAATAGGGTCTTGCACGTATACAATACACAGTGAATCGGCCATGATATTTTTGAATTGTCAATTTTAATATTTTTATAACTAAAAATGTGGAAGTACCTCAATACGCAGACCAATAACATTTTATGCAGACTGAACAACTGACAAAATAACAGAATAAAAACTCCATGAAATTTAATTTATTGACTCCTTCGAATAAATATAATTCTGAAGATTTCCAAAAAGACAGTCTGACTTCAAATTCATTTTGAAACTGGACAACAAATTCAGAACTTTTTGAGCATTAATAAAAGCAATTAATTTCACTACAATGAAATTTTGTTGCATCTGTAACCCATAAAACATAAATTCACAAAAAACTTAAATACATCAAATACCTACTTACACAACAAAGATTCCATAATAAGCTTCCTACCTTGGCATTGTAAGCATCAAGTTGTGCGTCCAGTTCCTCTGCAGTAAGAGATTTCTTGTCTCCACCGCCACCCCTGCCTCTCCCGCCACGGGAACCACGTCCCCTGCCACCCCGACCACGCCCACCACTGAAACTGAACAACACATTGATGTGAATTCTGGGCAGTAAGAGCAGTGTTATGTTTATAGAGATGGTTTATTAAATGTGGTCAATGGGAATTCCAGTGAAATGTGTTATGGTTTGGTATTAAGACCCTAAGGTGATAATCTGACACCCCAAGGGGCTTAACTGTTCTGAGCAGGTAGTGTCACAAGGTTTCACGATATACTTGTTTATGAAAAAGTTCCCCAACACCTGGCAGCCATGTTTTTAATAAAGCACAATCACTTTAAAACTCAGACCAGATATATACAATTTATTTATGTTCCGATGTCTGAAAAAGTTTTACATTGAGTGGGTCAAAAATTTGATTCTAGAGTGTAAAAATGATTTTTTAGCCATATAAGGAAAACTGCCTTGCATTCGTTAGTATTTGTTAGTACAAAAACAAAACAGAATTTCTGAATTTTAGTCAAAAAGACATGATTTTTCGCAATTGAAAGGTCCTTGATCCCATTTATAAATTGGTAAACTTATTGCTGAAAAGTGACCTAGTATCTGACACCACACGAACCAGTTTCAAACACATCAGACATATCATTGGGACAAATTTTCATCAAGATTGGGCAATAAATGTGGCCTCTTGATTGTTTACAAGCTTTTTCTTTTATTTGACCTAGTAACCTAGTTTTTAAACCACTTGACCCAGTTTTATATAAGTGGGACGAATGTTCTACCCAAAATTCATAAAATGTTGCTGTGGCGTAATGGATAGGTTGCCCAACTAGCAACCAAGAGGTCTAGAGTGCGATCCCCACAGTGGGAGTGTTCTTTAGATCTCCCCCAAAGATATCAAGTACTGTTTATACCAATGAAACGGACTCGAGAGAGCGTTTCAATAAACCTGAGGCCTTTGATGCAAACAAGCTAAAATATACCAGGTTTAAACTAAAATTCATGACAATTTGACAATAAATGTGGACTCTGTGTGTTCACAAAGCTTTTTAATTAATGTGACATAGTGACCTAATTTTTTAATCCAACCCACATGACTGAGTTTCGAACTCAACAAGATATAAATGGGACAATGTTCTGACAAGGTCTCATGAAGATTGGGCATTAAATTTGGCCTTTAGAGTGTTCACAACCTTTTTCTTAAATAAGACTAAGTGAGCAAGTTTGTTATCCACATGACCCAGTTTCGAACTCGGACGAGAAATCATTTACACAAATGTTCTGACTAAGTTTCATTTAAGTCAATAAATGTGGCCTAAAGACTTTTAACGAGCTTTTTTTTTAATATGACCAAGCAGAGTTTTTTCCACCCTTTTTGGGAAGATAGCCCATCGCTTTGGAATTGGGAATTTTATCGGCATTTTCAAGAAATTGGGAAAATAAATTCAGCAGCCTTCTTTGGTAGCACTTTAGTACAACCATATATATTGATTTAACTCTGTTTAATTCAAATTAAAAGATCAAAATCATATTAATCATTATTATGTACTTTGTTACATGTAATTAAAATAAAATTGTGATAAAAAATCATCAGACACTTCTTAAAAAAAAATTGGGAAAAAAGTATACCTTTTGCCATTGGGAACAAAGCCGTTATTTGGCTATAAAATCGGGCCAAAAAAAACCTGCCAAGTGACGTAGTTTTGGACCTTACGAGACACAGTTTTGAACACGGACCAGATATCATTGGAAGGAACGTTCATGAAGATAAATAAATGTCAAAATGCTAGTTTATTTCCCTGATATCAGTGAGTGATTATTATATATAGTCTTTCTTGCTCCCCATCACCTACCCATTTGAGCGCCTCTGTCCACCTCCCCTTGTGCCGCCACCGAACCTCTGTCCTCCTGCAGGGGCTCCCCGTCTCTCACCCACCCGGCCTCCCAGACCACCACCAACTCCACCACCTCCCAGACCACCTTCTGTGGCACCTATCAACTGGATGTTCATCGCGCGACCTGAAAGTGGCAAGTAATCATGTCAAGATCCTAAGAGCGCTCACCTGAATTAAAGCTATATCAATTCTAACCTTAATTCAAGCTACACCAATTGTCGAAGGCTTGACTTGGTGACCTGGTTTTTACCCCATGTGACCCAGATTCTAACTTGGCCTATATGTTGTTAAGATAATCACTCTGACAAATTTTCATCAAGGTTGAAGCATAAATGTAAAGGCTTTTTCTCACCATTTTGGAAATATCACATATACCCGTGAAATAATTATTTTTCAAGTCAATTTAATATCGATTTGTAAAAATAAGCTAAAATAATCATTAATGTCTCTAGGCTCATCAAGTGTAATCAAGATTGTATGTAAAACGTGACCTCTACCAATAAAGTTAGACCGTCTTATATGGAATACTGGCTCCTACCAGGAAAAGGATTTTAAAGTGTCAGACCAACACAATGGCTTCTGACATGAATCAAGCATAATTAATTTTACCAACACTGACCGCAACAAACAGCTAACAGATGTACTATTAACTGTAGAAATACTGTTTACAGAAGACTTTTGTTATATGCATTTAAGAATGCTGGTAACCTACATACCGTCTAAAGGTACATTGTTGTACTGCTTCAAGGCTTTAGCAGCATCAGCACGTCTCTCATAGATGACTTCAGCTGTGCCCAGAGATCTACCGGACCTGTCATAGTGTACACTGGCCTTNAGGTTATAAAACCTGTCAAAACACCGATTTTGTACATCAAACAAATTGGATGCTGACCAATACGCATCGATGTTTCACATACATTAACTTTCGTTTTCGACTGATTTTAAGAAAATAATTTGTAACATATTGCATCAATCTAAATATAGAGTTAATTGACGATTGGTTGAATAAGAAAAGTGCTCAATGCGCTCACAATGCGTCACACGATTTACATATGTTCAAGGGGATATCCCTGTACTGATTGGATGTCAAATCAAGGCATACGGGGAAACCATACAATTCAGTTTCTAGATTGTGTTTACTTCCGGATAATGGCGAACGCTGTGTTCACGAATTTCTGAAACACATGTATTGTCAAAATTGGGCAGAAAATAAGAGTTTTTGTAAGTAATATACTGACTGCTGACTAAAGTAAAGGTGGAATGATTGATCGTTTTAGGTGTCCTGCTTTTTGGTCAAACCCCGACAATTTTTTATGGAATGTCCCGATTTGGACCTGAAAAATTCTGGCATGTATGCACAGATTGTGTTGTAATAAGTTGCATTATTTTACCCTTTTAAATTGCTAAATACAAGATGTGCATTATGAATCCTGCTGAAACAATTCTCTTTATTGTAAATAAGATCACCAATCAAGTATAAAGAAAACAACACAATAAACAACTCTCTTACTGCATTCAAGTGTGCATAAAAGTGCTAAATATAAATTGTAATTACATACACTACCCATCCAACCCACAATTGGAGGGGGGGGGGGGTTATATTTTGGTATAATTCATTTAATATTAATTTTGTCTTCTAAATAAACATTATAATTACCCTATAATCATATGCCAGTAGAAACAACAATAACAATATTTAAATACACAAGTCTTTGACAATCACCACAGTGTTACCAAATGACATCAATTAAACCAATCCCTAAAAAAACTGCAAGCTGTCAATGCTGTAAGCTTGTAACACGCTCAGCAGGTGGCAAATGGCTAAAAGGAATTGATCAATACTGCATTACTGGAAACATGCAGTACTGTCAGATACAGCATTAATACATTAGCTCCATAGAGGATGCAATGTGTGAAAACTAGTGGAGATTTGACTTCATTGGATTATTATTTCGTATTTATTTTTATCGGGTGTGAGGAAATAAATTGTGTTTGCTGGAATTAAAATGGGAGGTTGCTTTACAGGTATTGTTTGTTTATGGATTTACTTGAAAATTAGGGAGAAATGAATTTAGCTTATCTATTAAAAAGGCGATATTAGCCGATGGCGTTTTCAGGGATTGTTTACTCGATTTTGATTGGGATTTTTTGTTTTGTTTTCGGAAGTTGGGACAGGTCCGGTTCATTTTGGGAAAGGGTCCGTAGGTCATTGGGAACGGGTCCGTTTACCGGACCCGTCCAAAGAAGGAAAAAAAACACTGCATAAATATTTTCAAAACTCAGCAGTAATTTTTACAATTCAATTGAGTGAAAAACTGATAGTCTGATTCAATCAGTTAACAAAAATCAATCAAATATTTTATTGATTACATTGAGTAATGATAAACTAGCCTGTATGTCTGACTCGCTGACACCAAAGTCTAAGTTTGATATGTGCAGCTTTCCTGAGCCTGTTCCCAGTGGGGCACCTGGTGACCTCATCTGTGGACGTTTGGCAGCTCCACCAGCTGCACCACTGCCATCATACATATCATGTTGCCAGACATCTTCAGTATTGCCTTTGTTGGGCTGAAAAATAGACAAATGTTATGACGTTGATGTTAAACACAATTACTGATCGACGACCAATAGCCGATGGAAATTACCTATTAAATCTATCTGATATTGTTAATATGCAGTTTAATGAAATGAAACTGGTACCGAACACAGGTGAGTGTTTCTTCTTTCGATTTCATTTACAGCCAGGATCTTATGATGTAGAGTTGAGAATTTAATAAGGCCACTCAAAAAGGCTATATTTGCCAATTGGAGGACCAATAACCCAAGACCACAATTTCTTATTACCAATATTAACTTTGTAGTCATTCTTCAAAATGTTTTAGCATGCATGCCATACGTCCCGGATCGTCCGGGAAAGTCCGGGAAATGCATACCCTGTCCCGCAGTCCTGGAAATCTGTCAAATGTCCCGGATTTTATTAAAACATGTATGTTCGTTATCTTAGCATGCAAATCTGTGCTTGCCACTAATATTGCGTCGTCTCTGAGGCAATGCCTGCTACGTGTCAAAATCAATCAATTAACGGGGGGTCCTGTTATCTTGTCGATTGTCTGGCAATCACAGTCAAACAAAAGGGGTTTATTGGTCGTGAATTGGCTTGCTCAAATTTGATGGCTGCGTAGTTTTAACTGATTACGCGATGCACATTCGTAAATAAATCCAGTTTCACTCGGATTTTTGCGCCTTCAAGGTGTCTGATTCATTCACACTCATAATGTGACAAACAACACACCCTTATGCTCAGGGCCTACAATGTAAGTGTTAACAGTTTGACGTCATAGCTTTCACCGCCTGTGCCACCCTTGACAAAGTCTGCATTCATAACCCGTGTTACATGCAGTCCACGTTTTAAGTCGTTCGGACTTAATTCTAATTCATTCTTCTTGTTTAATAATGATTTTTTTGTGCATTGATCTTATGGATGTTAAATTTGTTTATTCCAGGTAAGTAACATGAGTAATCTAACTAATTGGATATCGCGAAAAAATGTGTACCAAAAATGCATATATGTCTACATAATTATATTGCTATATGTATACATGTCCCAGAAAATCGGCAAAAGTCCCGGAAAATTGAGCACAATGTCCCGGAATCCGTCTGAAAATTTATGGCATGTATGGTTTTAGATGTGCACTAAAATGAATTCTTTATTGGTTTAATGTTTTTAAATCCTTAATCGTTTATTAGTTGAATAAACAATAACAATTAAATTCTGCAAGGGGCTAGTTTCAGCTGATTAGTCATTAATAACACTGTAACAGTCAAATGCAATTTATTGCAAGTTATCATTTGCCTTTATCAGCATGCAATAAAAACTAAGCATCAAACTGCATTTGAATTGAATGTGAAAAAAAAAACTTAAGACAACAAACTACAAATTAAAAAAAATCGCAAGTATTTTGTGAATCCACTTTAATTTTCTCCACTCCATTGCTTTTCAAAATGAGAGTGACTTACAGAACGGCCAAACGGTCTATTTCCACCAGAGAATCTTCGCTTTTGTACACCACCGCGAAACACTCCTCTACCACCGCCGCCTCTGTTGCCAGTGTTGGTGGATCTTCCTCTGTTTCCCCTCCCACCTCCACCTCGACCACCGCGACCGCCACCTCGCCCTGGTTTCTTCGTGGATTTGATTATATCATCTAAACTCATATCAATTTTGTCACCCATTTTGGATCTTAATAGTGGTATTACTATTTAATTTATAAAACAGAATAAAAAGCTTTGACCACACAAAATATCCGCGTGTGTCACAAAGCGTTTGTTTCTTTGGCGGTACAGACTGGTTGAAAAATTAAAATTTTGACAACAATGTTTACTAACCAGTCTATTGATTCTTAATGTTTATTTGACTGTTAAATACCATACTCTAATTTAAAAAGCATTTAATTTCATATGCCACTAAATGTTTCGGAATTCAAAATCAAAATTATATTCCAAAAAAAAATAATCAAATTCAACATTCAGTCATGACGGCCTAAGTCAATTCGGTGAAATGATACTATCGACATACTGTGGACCAACCTCCGCGCAGAGATTTGACTGGAACCAGCATAAATGTTATTGCCAGTTATCCTTTGCCTTTATCAACATGCAAAAAAACTATGCAACAAACTGCATTTAAATTGAATGAACGCAATAAATAAACGCTTTAAATTTTTACCTCATATGCGTTAGCTACCACTATGCTTTTAAACAAAGATCGCCTTATACTATATACTGAACTTTACGGCGACCAGGGGAGTATTATGAGGAAAAAAACAAAAATTAGTATCGCGATTTCCGAATTATTTTTCATCTGCTTTCTAATAAAATAACTTAATATAAACAATCAATTTCCAAGCTTTCGAACGATGGTTACTTCTCAAATATTTAATTAAAAATGATAATAATTTGCAATCTCCACGCAGAGTTGTCGTTCCATGCTCTCACATACAACCTCTGCCATCACAAGAAAATCCTACCAGATTCGGCAGGATGTTTTTTNCAGATTCGGTAGGATGTTATTTTATTTTTTTAAAGTATTATATTATGAAAAGGAGTATCATTTTATTTTAAATTTTGAAAATAGTGTATAAGTTTAGGTTCATAATAAAAAATAAATTACTTTAATTAAATAAGTAAAAATTACTGTTTACAAATTTAAAAATAACCGTTGATACTGTAAGACGCCCACGTGTTTTGACTATTATGACTTAGTTGGTAATAACGGCAGGGAGTTTAGATCATTGTATATATACGGGTCTTATTTTCCGGTTAAACATAAAACTCTTGTTTTAACAAAGGAAACAATTCTCCGTCACATTCTTTTTCGGCATTGTTTTCTATGACGTTGATACTGTAAGACGCGATTATTGTATCACGTGGCTCAGCTATCATCACGTGGTTGTGTATGATGGCAGGGATTTGATCCAGCTATGCTGGTTCCAGTCAAATCTCTGCGCGGAGGTTGAATAATTTGGTGATCTAAAATTGAAGATCGCGTCTCGCAGCCGCTTTAATCGACCGCGGCTGCTAGTAAAAGTTTTGATTTTAACTCGGCACAATAACTTGAATAGTTAAAAAAAACAATTGAAATAGCACAGAAAAAACGTCAATCTATAAACTTTCTAATGAATGTTACTTGTCAAATTTCTGACTTAAAATGACAAAGCAATAATATATTTTACAGTGAAGGTGGCGATATTTTTACCCGAAACTAAGCCGCAGTTGGTAGACAAAAAGTGATTACTTCGTGTTAAACTCGTCATATATTTTTTAATATGTTATTCATTGACATATAAATTAGATATTTAGAAAGAGCAACATTTCAGCTTTCTAAAATGGGTAACATTTCAAATATTGAATAATAAATGACGTGACAATTGCCAAGGTCAAATATCATCTCGGTTAACACCGTTAAGCTATTACGCGTTGTTGATGAAATCAATAATTATCGGCTTTTCTGACTGGATTATCAGCCACGACAGCATATTTTCGCCGTTATTGGATTTATGCATGGAGTTGCGGATCCCTCAAATATACTTCCCTGCGGCGACACACTAGTCGACAATCTCTGTACATATATTTTAATTGTGCCAATCTGGCGATCCGTATTATCTTTTAAGTCGGTGTACCGGTTTTTCCTTACATTTTATCGTGATGAACACTCGTTTTAACATCTGGCTACCTGATATAATGTACATAGGCGTGCTTTTATCGCGTGCGTATATAATTCTGTGGTTCCTTTTGAGGATTCTTTCCGTGCGGCAGCATCAGACACTACCAGAGGCCGCCAACCTCAAACTAGGGCAGAACTACAGCTCTACACCTTGGGTACTCCGACAAGTCAACGGGGGAATTTTACAACTACAACAACAACAATAACATAGCTGGATCAAATCCATCCCTGGCATCATAACCGACCACGTGAAGATAACCGAGCCACGTGATACAATAATGGCGTCTTTCAGTATCAACGGCAAAGATAACAATGTGTACACGCCGAAGAAGACAGTGCCGGAGAATTGTTTCCTTTGTGAAAACAAAATAGTTTTTACTTTGACCGAAAAAAAAGAATCAAGTTATAATGATACAAAATCCATGCCGTTATAAAAAATAAACATGTGATGATAGCCGAGCCACATGGTACAATAATGGCGTCTTACAGTATCAACGTTTATTTTTAATTTTTAAAAGTTTTTTTTTTAAATTAAGGTATTTTTTTTATTATGAACCTAAACTTATGAACTATTTTCAAAATATAAAAGAAATGATACTACTTTTCATAATATAATACTTTAATAAACAAACAGAAATAACATCCTACCAAATCTGGTAGGATTTTCTTGTGATGGTANGATAAAAAAAAAAAAAAAAAAATCACAAAAATGTGACGATGATTTTTTAAACGCTTTTATTTAGTTTAGTTTAGTTCCTCCATTGCGCTCCTTGTGGAGCATATGGCATCGGCAACAGTCCTCCAGCGTACTCTGTTTTAACTGCAGTAGTTCTTTATTTCTTTCTCACAGGATCGCCTCTTGGTGGTCTTAGGGCGCCCAACTCGTCTCTTGCCATGCTTTTATTTTGTTACGTTTTTTTCTATTTCGTTTATAAAATGACCATTTAAGAAATTTTGAATTTAAAACTACGTTCCAGCACGAATTGTCCAATGTCCACAAAACGACTATCAGCTCCAGCGACCGCACCAACAATGTCTGCGAAAGCTGGAGTAATGGTGTGAGGCGTCTCGTCGGCCACGACAACCCGTCGCTGTATATGTTTATCGACAAGACAACTTAAATAGATGTGTACAGACTTAGCAAGGGTGAGTCGGTGGAGAAAGGGATGAGGAAGAAGACTGTGACATTAATTTTTTGTGTAAGTAGTATTTGGTTGGCAGCAAGTCGATGGTGGAGTTCCTGCAAAGTGTTGACAATCGAATTCGTCTTGGGCACTAGTGTGTGTTGTGAACAATCATTATTGAGTCGTATATATATGTAATGCGACAGAACGATTGTTCGTGTTGAAGAATGTCCGGGATTCGTATTGAGCAGTCATTTCGTGTATTATTTTAACGCAAGAATCTTAACGGTTGCTTTAGATATGGGACATATTGTAAACATTAAATGTCATTTGTCCTAAATAGATTATCAGAAACTATAAACTGTATGATCAAGTGTTTAATAACTAGCAATGTTTAAACATTGTATAAATTTACTGCTAAACATGTAACGTATTTAGCAGGTACCGGTAAATTATAAAAAAGGCAATGTACAACGTAACATTAAAACAAGCCATTAGGTTTGACCACAACAGGGGGGGTATACTATTTACTAAAAATAAAACAACATAGATTTATTATGTACAATGCTGGATTTTTATCACTTATAGCAAAGAGATTTTAATAGTAATACATGGGCAGTTAAATTTGTCTCGTGTGTTGGTTTTTCTTTCGGGTGTATGTTAAAATTCATTAATATTGTCATTCAATGTAAAAGAACATTCATTCAATATAAAAGAACATTAACATAACATTAAAATATTGTCATTTACTTTGCGTGCACATAGGGCTTTGTTTCATGGTAGATTCAATGCACCCTACAGTTTCGATCGTTAATGAAAAGAAACACACACCAGCACACCCATACCATTGATAATTATACTTAAATAATAATATGTATTATTATTTGTGTAATGTAATTTACCGAAGTCCTCGGAATGGAAGTACTACGGTTTATCTACAGCTTTTTTGTAAAATAGTCGGTGTTTAGTCTTCAAACCGCCTTTACTCTGATGCTTATCACTAATTCACATTTTATAACGTTGAATTAAATTTATGAATATACAATATTGCCGGGTAAATATTTTAGGTTTAATTATCTTTACGTCAGAATTTCTTTCCGATTTATTGAATAATAATTTTACGTTACTGTATTCAGTGCCATTGCCAAACAGTCAGTGTGCATGCTCGGACAATCCCGAATAAAAACGAAAACAATCAACATGTCTATAAGCTGCCGCAGGTTAACGCAGTGGTTGGTACAGACGCTTTTCACCTAAGCGATCAGTGTCCAATCCTTGTTCCCGGAAGCATGTGGTTGTGGTTGGCTGTGACCGGAAAGGTGTGGTTTCCTCCGGGAACTCCGACCCCCACAAACACACACTACAAGACCACTCCCAAATTCAAAATTTTCAGAAATAACTTAATAGCTGGAAATTGCAGCCATATTTCAATATTCTTTCCAACTTTCGTGAGTCTAGTCAGTTAATTAGGTAGGATAGCGGGGACACGATCCGGGTCCACACATAATGTAGCATCAGGCGCGACAGGACCTTTGTATCTTTTCGAGATACATACATATAACTGGTCCATACCACTGGCCGAAAACACGTATTAATTCCGCCCATTACCAAAATTTTCCTTAGCGTGACCGATAACACAAATTTATCCCCGCCCACATTTGAGATTATCATGCTTCTCAGCAATGTTTTATTATTTATAAGTCACGCCCACTTGGAACTATTTTTTAATTGGAATTCGTAAAAAAAAGTAAACTTAAATTGAATCTGGGTCAAAGGCTGTCCAGTTAAGCAGTGGTTGGTTCACGCGCTTTTTACCCGGGTTCAATTCCCGTTCCCGGAAGCTTGTGAGATGGTAACTGGCTTCCTCCACCCCAACCCAAGACCACATCAAAGTTGAACATCTTTCAGTGGGAACTCAATAGCTAAAAATTGAAGCTACAATTCAAAATTCGTCCCAACTTTAGAGTATAGAAAAAGTTAATCAGGTAGAAGTAATGGGAAACACTCTAGGTCCTCACATAATCCAGTCTCATGCGCGGAAGGACCTCATAAACTTCGAAATGCTCACAAACACGATCTGGGTCAAAAGTTTTAAGAGCGTTTACAAGTTAGAGATGGTTTTGATAAGGAAACACGCAGAAAGTAGATACAAACAATTAACATACGTGAAATTGTACATGTCTTTGTAAAAGAAATCACGTTAATACAATTTCAACAATCGCCATTTTTACAGTAACATAAATGTGCATGATCAAATGCATCCTTTTTTTTAAAGTCTTACCTTAAAATCCACAATAAAAGAAATATGATAGTCAATCATTTTATTCGTCCGATATGACGTGTGAAACGGCAATTTTCGCCTTTTCTACGCCATATCAGACTGGTCAGATATCACATGATATCATAAGTCACCAAACGCAATCCTTGTATATCGTTATGGTTTTACGTTGTCAGAAAATATGACCGTTTGGACGCTCCGGATGTTTACGGGTTTTACCGAAGATTTATGACAAGAACGATTGGTCAATGACCTAAGCGACATTGGCTGCGGAGGCTGATAGGCAATTAATAGATCTGTTCGAACATGGATTAATTCCATGAAAATGACATCATTGCAGTTGTCACATCTAAGAGAAAATGATGACGTTGAAGCATCTTGATAGTAAACCACGCCATTTAGTGTTTTCAAAGGTAAATCTATGTACTAATATCTGCGATGTAGCATAATGCAGACAACACTTCAGTCACTTAACGTTTCTATCTATCTATTTCTATCTATTTATACTGCCAAGCGCCCTTTCGAGCATTATAGGCAGATTCGCTTTCATAGTCTTAGTTATTTAGTTACTAACTAAGTAACCAATAGTTGTTGGGACTTTTAAGGATCATGATGGTGATGCTTCAACGAATAGTTTTCATATACTAGTGATTTCCATTCAAGAAGATAATTCAACCATTCAGTTCTTTACATAGAACTCTAGTTGCTACAGTACAGACACCGCGTACTTAAACAAAAACGCCTGGCCGCGGTGTTCACTTTTCCTGATGGGTGACATTTCGCGGGGGTGGACACGCTACTGACCGCGGTGTTCATCGAACACCCGAAATCGCCACGATTGCAAGCTATCGTTAACAGGAACACCCGTGATCACCGTGATGCTGCACGGCCACCGTAAAAACCTGTCTGCAAGGGTTATTCACGCGTTTTAAATGTAAATGTACAAAAGAAAATCATATACTACATGTAGATATTATGTGCACATGTATGCGTACTTAAATTCGTACAGTAAGTCAAGTCGGAAACGTAAATAAAGCGTAAAGATTATCAATACAATTAGCTCTTATGGTGTTAATCAATGTAATTGCCCTTTTTAACAACAAAGAGATAGGCGAAATTAATTTCGACCTGATTTTCAAGTCAATCCATTAACAAACAATACCTGTGAAGCAACCCCCATTTAAATTCCAGCAAACACACATTATTTCCTCAAACACAATACAATCGACTGCAGAAAAATCTCTGATAGTTTTCACACATAGCATCCTCTATGGAGCTAATGCATTAATGCTGTATCTAACAGTACGTGCATGCTCCCGATAATGTAGTGTTGATTTAATGCCTATTGAAATTTTCACTTGCTGACTGTGTTATAAATTTACGGTTTTAACTCCTAGAAATAAGCCCCAAACATCAAAGGTCTTTGATGTCTGAGGGATAGGTTTAATTGATGTCATTCGGTAATGCTGTTGTGATTGTCAAAGACTTGCGTATTTAACTGGCTATTGTTGTTTTTTTAACTGGAATTTGATTGCAAGGTAATTATTATGTTAAGTTAAAAAGGATTTTTTTTTTTATTAAATGTGATTGTTTGTGACGTTGCCATGGGTGTCACGCGCTGTAAGCCAATGACGAAAAGCTGTTACCATCGCAGAGTGTTGAGCATGTGGGTGTATTGTTTGTTGCACTTTGTGTACCGTAAATACGCGAATATAATACGCCCACGTGTTTAATATGCAGCCCCGAGTTTTGTCCAAATTTATCTGTAAAAATTGAAAATCCGAGTAATATACGCACTAAAAAAATAAGTGTCCGAAATCGGCCATGACGCTGTCATTTTCACACATGTTAATCCATGAAATGTTTAATCGTCTTTCGTGTTTTATTTCAGATAGAAGATTCCTGTTTAAAGTGATCGCTGTCATTTGTTCTCTCACATGTTAAATGTCTTTATATATTTACTCCATTAAGTTTATTTGAACGTATTATTTTTAACAATAACAACATTTAGAGCAATACCGGTAATTATTGACCATATCCGCAAGCTGTTGCATTCGCACATTTGTATTTCTTTTGTCAAATCATCGCATTCTAACACTGCTGATCATGTTTTCCAATAACCAAAATTTAATCCAGTCTTGACCAGATTTTCCGGTAAATCAGTACACAGTACATTCAACAGTGTATACACCACCACCACCATCACCACCACCACTACCACCACCACCACCACCACCACCACCAAATGTTTTGACTATTTCTATGTACATAAAACATAAACATGTGTAAAGCATGTTAAAAAATGTACATTCATGTACTTTTTATCTTTGATCATTTTTTTGTATCCTTGAAGGCTGAAAGGCTTTGCAACCCTTGCCCCCAGAGCTGATTAATTCTATATTTTATGCTTTGCAGGATCATTAGAGATGACAGCATGAAAAAGCTATACTAACTTTGCTTATTTATCTCAGTTACCAAAAAGACCTGCTTCTGCTCCTAACTGCATGATGTTTATGCATTAACCTACCATATATCACAGATCACAAATTGATTTTCTCTTCTAATTTCAGATTTAATATAATGTACACATAGATAGACATATTACCAGCATGTGTAAACAGACATTATTTAATGATTGTTGGCTCCAAGACCCTGCGTTTTCATTATAGTATGTAATGGCTATTGTATATGGACAGTTTTGTGTGTCATAGGTGTTGTGCTACTACTGTATTGCCATAACTAACATCACATGTATCTACCTATAGAAGTATGTTTTGTTCATAGAATTTGAGACATAATCATATTATGTGGTGGTTGTACATGCATAACTTTTTTATCTTTGGTTTTGTGGTATTTACTATATAGCCTTGCATCATGCATAGTTTAGTGTACAAGTAGTACTGCTTTGTTATTTGTTAAATATTTTATGTTTAAGAATAAAATAAACATTAAATGGGTGGATTTGGTCGGCTGTATGGGGAGGAGGAGGCCGAATTTGTCGCGAAATTAGTCAGTGAAAACCAAGATTTCGTCAGGGAAAAGTCAGGAAATTTTATTTCATCAGGTTGGTGGCAACCCTGATAACAGTCTGTTGCCATCATCAGTCTACTAAGTAACTGGCCAAGATTTCTGTGGCAATTACATGTACATCACGTCTGCATGATTTAACTGCAGGTATTGTCAGCTTACGAGTGCTTTCGCTCATACAAAGCGTGGGCTCTCATTGGCCAATATTGATTTTCCAATACAACGACGCTCCGCCTTTAGTTGGGTAAACCGACGAAAGATCATAAATCGGCTTTCAAAATTTTCGGCGAAGTCGATATCGCTTTGATCTTAAGAATAGCTTGCTGCAGTCACTGCCAAAATACACTGATCAGAAAATTTCAGGCGCCCCGCGGACTCTGATTTCGAAATTCAAGCGCCCCGGTGAGGGACCGTTAAATGGCCTGTGGAAAGCACTGAACCTATCAATGTGATTTAATAATTTCACATTCTCAAGTGTCTATAAGAATATTTCTCTCACATCTCAACGGATGCTGTCAAATATGAAGTGCAAAAAGTCAAACAAAAACATGCTTTTCATATTTTATTCAAACATTTAATAGGTATACAACCTGCTGCTACCTCATTCACACAAACTGAGACTATCCCACTATTGTGTATGTCGACAACAGCCCTTTCCGTCTTCAAGATGAAACGGTGTAGTTTTCTTGAAGAAAAAAAGATGGCATCTATTAGGAATATTAATAACACTGTATTATGTGAATTTGGAATAAGACATCAAACTGGAAATGTCATTTTGGTGATTTTCTCAAACAAAACTATTCACTTCATGATCTGAATTTATTCTTGGAATATTTTAATTATACTTCAAGCTTAATATGCAATTTGCCATGACTTCCATGAACAGTGATTGAAGTTTTATCATTTTAACTGTATTTTTAAACTGTGTTCATGCGCCGCATGGACACAGTTTCATTTTTTGAGGATTCAAAAAAATTCAAAATCCAGTTTTGTTGTAAAATCAATTTAAATGATGCTATTATATATCTATCAAGTATCTATTTTATTTATAATTTGTCAAACTTAATTNTTTGGGGGGGGGGGGGAACATTGTGTTATACATGTTCACGAACAGTTTCTTTAATTGCAATGTACACTCGTGAAACATGTTGTGTTAACAACATGATGAAATATCAATCAAAACTGATAAAACTGTTTTCAACTTTTAGAGAGCTTTTATCACAAAATTCTTTCAATCTGACTCATTGGTGTACTCCAAGACTTTTTCAGTGTTCAGTGTTTCGTCTTGGCAGTCAAGGCAATCTTCTTCCAATTCAATGTCATAAGTTTGATAACGTGCATAATTGACTTCGTCTTAAAAAGATATGAACCCTGTGCCAATGATCTGTACAACTCTCACAAAGAATTTGCAAACATAATATAAAAGGGAGTTTATCTTTCTTATGCCAAATGGATCATGAACTCTGCCAGTCAGTCAGACCGATATTTAAATGGAAAATGCTGGTCCTGACTAAAAACATCATACATATACGAAGGACCAGCAGTTTTCTAGAAGACTGTTTACTACAATTAGTACAATTATTTTAATATGATCCTTTACAGTTTGTTTTGGTGTTTTCTTTTTTACAGTTTGAGAGGCTTATATCTTTAATGAATGATCAGAAAACTGGAATAACTTTGCGAGAAAAGAAAAATTTCCTGACAACTGTTCACGATTCGTTTACTGGTGAGTATTTATACTTAAAATGTCATGATCTATAAAAACTAAGTATTTATCGTAGGAGTGATTTTTGCTTGATGAGCATTTTTACTAGAAAATGTATGTATACATTATTATCTGTCTGAGTGTACAAATCTCATGTTTGTTTGTCAAAAGTCACCTTTAAAATTGTAACCTTAACAATTCAAGGTCAATGGTCAAGGACTGTTATATCATATCCCTAAGTTGTATAAGTAATGTTTAGCTCAAACAAAGCTTTTGTGATCACCTTTTGTCTGACGTTCATTGTGCATCATCCACATTTACCTTGTTAACACTCTAGAGGACACATTTATTATCTTCATGAAACTTGGCCAGAACATTTGTTCCAATTATATTTCGGCCATGTTTGTAACTGGATCATGTGAGCTCAAAATTTGGTCACTAGGCCAAATGAGAGTAAAGGCTTGTTTTTATTCACAATTCATGGTCGGAAATTTGATTGTATGATATCTCAGCAGAGTCTCAGCAGAGTCTAAAAAATTTCATAAAATTACAATTAAAGGTTTCAATTATTTGTTTTATGAATATTGCAATATTTAGTTAATTTCCCTATTCAGCTCTATAAGTTGAAACTTAGTAAAAATAATATTGAAAACACTTTTATTCTCTATTTTAAAGTATTTGTAAGCAACAGAAAATCACACCACCAATTTCCCGCTTTTAGTGAAAACGATGCGATTTGTCCCAATCCAAAGGGCCCCAGCCCCATTTTCAATTCTTGAAAAAGAAAACACTGATATATCGTGGCCTACTTTGAAAAGCCCATACCCTTTTGCCCTTGCCCTATTTGATAACTGACAAATGTGCATATGTTCTCTCTCCTTGATAACACTGCAGTAGTGCTTGTCAATGAAAGCCATATATTGTACTAAGTGTGTGTCATAATTCTGTGTAATAAGGAAGTGCTTAAGTTGTCAAGTGAAGAATCCCTCTGTGCTTTCAGCAACCACTTCCTGCCACAAGATTGCCCAGGAAATTGTGTGAAGGGTCTAAAATGACCAGTCTATTGTTTCTTGGAGTTATCAATCAACGATTTTTTTCCTTATTTCACAAAGTCTGCCAAAAACACCAATTCCCAACTCCAAATATGGTTAAAATTTTTGGCCCCAAAACTTTGCTTTATTTAAATCTAACTATCCATATGTCAAAGTAAGGTTGCAGTTTTTGTCGAGCTCAGTTTCAGGCAACCTAATATAGTAACCATGGCAGCATGGCTGTCCAAACTTGTGCAAATGTTACTTGTGCTCAACACTTGTATCCACAGCTTAAGATAAAGGTCACACTTAGAGGTCGCAGGACATTGTCCCAGACTTAAACTGTACAAGTTGTTAAGCTATTTTAAAATACCATTCTGCGTGTCATCACCTTTTGGAGACAACATGTCACACTGAACAATCATGTCACACTGTTCAATCATGTCACACTGTTCAATCATGTCACACTGTTCAATCATGTCACACTGAACAATCATGTCCTGAGTTTAAAGGTATTGGTCACAATAAAAGGTAAAACGTACAAATATGCGAGTAATTCAGCTTGTCTGAACTGTAACTTAATCATTTTAAGGCATTTGTTAAATAACAATGTCACACTTACATGTCCAGGGTCAGATGTGGCCATAATACAGCTTGTTGCAAATAATAAAAATTCTTCTGTTATGACATTTAATTGTTGGCAAAATGCCCCTTACCTGTGTCTCACAATGTGCCATGAGGGTATCGGTGTCTGTGACACATGAAGTTATTGTACCATGGCATTTTGTATTGAAACTGCAACACACTTAACATTATGAATTTTCTTTAGATTAGTTTAACTTTAAACGTAGCAAAAGTTCACAATATTCGGAGACTTTGTGTCTTGAGCGACAAGCAGGTCGCTAGGTTGAAAGTCAGTCACAATACAAGGTCAAGGGTCAAATGTCATAAATAAAATGTTTTTACAAGCTTGTCCATTCCTAACGTCATACGACGGTTTGATTGACACTTGTATCTGCATGACATCTTGCAGGGAATGATTACATCAGCTGGCTGACTGAACATGTGTGTGACAATGATCCTCTGGAGGCCGTACACCTGGCCACATTCCTGGTCATGTATGGATACATATTCCCCATCGACATGAAGTCTTTTGTGGCCAAGGATGAAAAATCTACATTCTATAAATTCCAGGTAAATTAGTTCACCAATGACACAATTTTCTTATCCACGGTGCCTATACCACGTGACTTTTTAAGATCTGTGATGGGAGAATAAAGCACGACCCAGATAACATTTTTAAGGTTGTTTTTTTAAATATTTCATCCAAGTTGAGACAGGCTCATTTGTGAGAGTTTTCTATAGGTATCATGATTTTCTTTAAACAAATAAGTATTTTTTCAGTAAAGTGGAACCACGCGTTTGTAATATGAAGTCCCCATACTGATCCGACATTTTTCTAACCGTTAAACGCGCGGTTGCACTTTACTGAACAAATACTTATTTGTTTAAAAAAAAATCACGATACCTATAGAAAACTCTCACGAATGAGCGGGCTCTCCACTTTATCCCATTAAAAATGGTGAAATATTTAAAAAGAAATCCTTAAAAATGTTACCTGGGTCCCGCTATATTCTCCCAACACAGATCTGAAAAAGTCACGTGGTATAGGCACAGTGTTATCTTGGTTTGGGTTATTATTGTGATGGATTTCTACAAAATATGCTGAATCAACCAGAGTATATGAATGAATAAACCAGTGTATAAGAATGAATTGTAGCTTTGCCTAGTGCATTGTTGTATTGGCAAGTTATTATTATGCCTCCCTTCGAAGAAGAGGGGGTATATTGTTTTGCACATGTCGGTCCGTCGGTCAGTCCGTCCACCAGATGGTTTCCGGATGATTACTCAAGAACGCTTAGGCCTAGGATCATGAAACTTCATAGGTACATTGATCATGACATGCAGATGACCCCTATTGATTTTCAGGTCACTTGGTCAAAGGTCAAGGTCACAGTGACTCTAAATAGAAAAATGGTATACGGATGATAACTCAAGAACGCTAGTGTTTTTCCGAGAAGGGCAAAGGGGCATGGCGCATTACTTTCAAAAAGGGCATTTTAACGCGCAGTTTAGGCAAAAAAGGGCAAAAACGTTCCATGAATACCTGGTTTTGGGAGAAACATTTAATCGCATCAGAGGCAGTTGTGGGAAAAAACATAAATATATAAACAAGCACATTTAATGGTAATTAATGCATTTAACTTACTTTAATTAATATTAATTTATTTACCTTGCAATGTCCATTTAAGTTCCATGCTGTTTCAGTAAACTGTACAGCACGACAAACATAATAAAGCAATATATGCATACGAATCTGATTTTACATGTAGATTCACTGACATAAAAATAAAACCATGTTTGTCTTATCCCATTTTCCAACGATAATCTTGTCAGATGTTTTAACTTTGCGAGTAGACTGAACACTTACAATTAACAAACACTTTACGTGACATACATCCACTGATAAGATTACTCATAAATATGTTGTTGGTATCTAAAACGTGTTATGCATCATCAATTATCAGAGGCATTTCATCAATCCCTTTCTAAATGTTTGATCTCCATCGTTAATTCGATCTTTATTTGCCATTTTTGCCGAGACACAATTTATTTTCTGTATAGTCCGCCATCTTGTTAAAATGATGTAAGCGACAGGTGCGTATAGCAATTTAAAATCGTATAATATGTCCGCTAATACGCGATTCGCATTTTGTTTAATTAGTATACGTAACAGTAATTCTTTCAATAATTAATAATCTTAAAGACGATAACGATACAGATACAACTGGTGTTTTTTTTTTTAATTTAATTATGCGTAAAAATCATTGTTTTGATATAACTGAATTAGGCATGAAATGCACAATTTCCACGTGAATAACATCGAGGTTTTCATCAAGTCTCCAAAGTAACTGTGCAGGATTTTATCGTGGAGGAATACACATTACGGACCGATAAGTGTAACAAAGCCACTGAAATTATGGATTGATATTGACACATGGTTATTCATGCATGACGAATTCACAACCGCGCGAAATTTCGCTGATAATAGTCAGCTTAGAAGCTTGGTTAGGGGTAATTGAGATGTGATCAATAAGGTCGCACGGCGGAAAACAGCGGGTGCTAATGAAAGGGCAGGGTGGCAGCCTTTGAAAAGGGCAGCGCGGCGCTGATTGGCTTTGAAAGGGGGCAGCGGGGCGCTACAAAAAAGGGGGATGGCGCCGCGCCGCGCTCAAACGGCCTGGATAAAACACTAATTACGCTTACGCCTAGGATCATGAAACTTCATAGGTAGATTGATCATGACTCGCAGATGACCCCTATTGATTTTCAGGTCACTAGGTCAAAGGTCAAGGTCACAGTGACTGGAAACAGTGCAATGGTTTCTGGATGATTACTCAAGAACGCTTACGCCTAGGATCATGAAACTTCATAGGTACATTGATCATGACTGGAAAATGACCCCTATTGATTTTCAGGTCACTAGGTCAAAGGTCAAGGTCACAGTAACTCGAAACAGTTAAATGGTTTCCGGATGATTACTCAAGAACGCTTAAGCCTAGGATCATGAAACTTCATAGGTACATTGATCATGACTGGCAGATGACCCCTTTTGATTTTCAGGTCACTAGGTCAAAGGTCAAGGTCACAGTGACTCGAAACAGTAAAATGGGGTCACAGTGACTCGAAACAGTAAAATGGTTTCCGGATGATAACTCAAGAACGCTTAAGCCTGGGATCAGGAAAGTTCATAGGGACATTGGTCATGACTGACAGATGACCCCTATT
>VMBQ01001321.1:66037-132579 GCA_007657795.1 Dreissena rostriformis | reverse complement strand
CTACCACCACCACCACCACCACGTCAAAGGTCAAGTTCACAGTGACAAAAAACGTATTCACACAATGGCTGCCACTACAACTGACAGCCCATATGGGGGGCATGCATGTTTTACAAACAGCCCTTGTTTTATACTTTATATTACTAGAATGTTTTGAGTGTTTCACTTCCAAGCTTTAGTATCTGCTTAACATTTTGATAGCAGGTACAACTGTGCAAACCTTGATATTTAAATGAACATTTCAGAGTCCATACTATTGGCCATCAAAGAACATGAAGTTGTCCAATGAGAAATACAGTAAGTCACTTTGTTTATGCCAACGGTCTATTAAGTATACCCTTTCAGTAGCAACAGTGAACTCGGAGATATCATAAGATGATATGAAATGGCAAAACTTTTTGAATATTCGTTTAAATAATTGCAATTTAAATAGATAAAAGTCTATTGAAATAATCACAGAATTGTTTTTTTAAAACACAATTATTTCACCTTTATAAAAAGTGTATTCCCCCAACATACAAAAAGTTTTCATGAAAGGCTACCAATTACATTGATTTCAATTGCCCATATGGTTCAGTGTCACATGGATATTGAATATACATTTTGGTGTCAATGCCACTCGTATAGTGGTAAGTATTTCAAAACTTACATCAAAATAGACTTACTATTATTGTTCATTTGTTATCCCAATTATTGTTTTTAGACTTGTGGAAAGAAACAACAAAATATGACGTAGAAGTGTGATAATTTTAGGTGAGGTACTTTGCTCAAATTTATGAATAAATAAATGTTGATTTCAGAGTTGATTGAAAAAAACGTGTGGTCCTTTTTAGCTCAACTGAGCACATTTCTCATGGTGAGCTACTGTGGTGGGTGGCTCTCCGTTGTTGTTTGTCATCAGTTGTGTGTCATCAACAATTTATTTTAAACAACATCTATTTGTACAGGGATTTTAAGGAAACTTCACAGGAATGATCCTTGGGTGATCCTTTTTCAAAGTTGTTCAAACGTTCAGCTGCATAGGAACGTCACAAGAGCTAAAAATAGATTTTAAAAGTAGAAACTTAAAAAATCTCCTGTGAAACTGCAAGGCTCAGAGGAACCTTAAAAAATCTTCTGCTCTGAAACTGCAAAGCGTCTTGTAGTCATCTACAAAGATTGTTGAAATCATGTCCCTGGGATAAAAATGGGATAAAATAAAGTTTTTGATACAAACATATATCAGGAAATATCGATGTATTGGACTGTTGTAAGAGCTTACTTTTTGGTCAGTGTGTGTTCATTGCAAGATTTTCTGTCTTTCAGTCATATACCTGTTGAAGCGAAGCAAAAGAAATAAACAGAAGCATGCTTTAGAAGAATATGAGCAGGTTTGTAACAGGATTTACTGTTTGATGTGGATTATGGAAAACCTCGTAATTTTCACAGGCTAAGCCAGGATGGCATTTCCACCTAGAATGTATTTATTGTTAGAGGAAAATTGCTTGAACATAATGTTACCATCAAAGCAGAGTGTTGTGACAATGACATTCACTACAGACATTAAATAAACAAATCACAAAGCCATGTTTTTTGCATGAATCACCTTGTTTAGCTCAATTTCTCAAGGTATTGCACAGACTTTTCAAAAGTACCTATGGAATGTTTTGTATCAGGTAAATATTAATTGATAAATCAATAAATGTAAACAGAAAACAGTTTGGAATTGGGAGCAAAATCTGACTGAAAAACTCTAAATAAGGTCTATTAGGTGACCTGATGATTCCACAATAGTGCAATTAGATAATAGTGTCAGCTGACATGATTGATTCCGTCATGCAATCATGTAGCATTGGAACTCATTTGGTACTTGGCTAATTTGAAGGCTGTTGGATACATACATCTGGAGTGTGAGTGTTTCTGCTTTCAGCTTATTTCTCGCTATGTGATTAAACATTCTTGCTAATGAAATTACTTGAAACTGATGGGTTGCCAAGTCTGACTACAGAACAAGAGATGGTAGGTGCGTGTTAATACCTGAGGAATGAAACAGTTTCCAACCAATAATTTATATGTTTTTCTCAAATATCACATTCATTTCATACATTCATGAACAAATGCCTCTCCACAATTGAAGAGAATGAGACAACTATAAAAAACACACTATTTTTTAATAACTTAGTTGTCAATAATAAGCCTGTTTGTGCTACTGCTTTATTTCTTGTGACAGGCTCATGAACATTTAACTTTTCTTTCAGTTTAAGCATAAGCAAGTAACTCTGTAATGGTTTGTGGAAATGTATTGAGAGAGTACAACAGTTTGATATAAACAGGTTCCCAATTAGATTATGAGCTCTTAAAAACCTTGCCAATCTGTATATATGTTATTTTTAATAAACTAGACCTTTTTTGCTAGTAATTTCTTGTTGGTATTTTCAGAATGCACTGGCAAAGCTGCAGATTGTATTTAGTGATAAGATGGGCTTTCTTACTAAGCAGGCAGAAGAACAAGTGAGGTAAGATCTAGGTTTCAAGTGAGGTAAGATGTAGGCTTCAAGTTAGGTAAGCTCTAAGCATTAAGTAGGGGTAAGATCTAGGCTTCAAGTGAGGTAAGAGCTAGGCATTAAGTGAGGTAAGATCTAGGCTTCAAGTGAGGTAAGATCTAGGCATCAAGTGAGGTAAGATCTAGGCATCAAGTTAGGTAGATCTAGACATTAAGTGAGGTAAGATCTAGGCTTCAAGTAGGGTAAGATCTAGGCTTCAAGTGAGGTTAGATATAGGCATTAAGTGAGGTAAGATCTAGGCTTCAAGTGAGGTAAGATCTGAGACTTCAAGTGAGGTAAGATCTATGCTTCAAGTGAGGTTAGATCTAGGCATTAAGTGAGGTAAGATCTAGGCTTCAAGTGAGGTAAGATATATGCATCAAGTGAGGTAAGATCTAGGTTTCAAGTGAGGTAGGATCTAGGTTTCAAGTGAGGTAAGATCTAGGCATTAAGTGAGGTAAGATCTAGGCATCAAGTGAGGTAAGATCTAGGTTTCAAGTGAGGTAAGATCAAGGTTTCGAGTGAGGTAAGATCTAGGCATAAAGTGAGGTAGGATCTAGGCATTAAGTGAGGTAAGATCTAGGTTTCAAGTGAGGTTAGATCTAGGCATTTAGAGAGGTAAGATCAAGGCATTAATTGAGGTAAGATCTAGATTTCAAATGAGGTAAGATCTATGCATCAAGTGAGGTAAGATCTAGGTTTCAAGTGAGGTAAGATCTAGGTTTCAAGTGAGGTAAGATCTAGGCATCAAGTGAGGTAAGATTTAGGCTTGAAGTGAGGTAAGATCTTTGCATCAAGTGAGGTAAGATCAAGGCATTAAGTGAGGTTAGATCTAGGTTTCAAGTGAGGTAAGATCGAGGCATCAAGTGAGGTAAGATCTAGGCATTAAGCAAGTTAAGATCTAGTTTTCAAGTGAGGTAAGATCTAGGCATCAAGTGAGGTAAGATCTAGGCATCAAGTGAGGTAAGATCTATGCATCAAGTGAGGTAAGATCTATGCATTAAGTGAGGTAAGATCTAGGCTTCAAGTTAGGTAAGATCTAGGCTTCAAGTTAGGTAAGATCAAGGCTTCAAGTGAGGTTAGATCTTGGCATTTAGTGAGGTAAGAACAAGGCTTCAAGTGAGGTAAGATCATTGCTTCAAGTGAGGTAAGATCTAGGCATCAAGTGGGGTAAGATATAGGCTTCCAATGAGGTAAGATCAAGGCTTCAAGTGAGGTAAGATCTATTCTTCAGGTGAGGTAAGATCTAGGGGTTAAGTGAGGAAAGATCTAGGCTTTCAATGAGGTAAGATCAAGGCTTCAAGTGAGCTAAGGCCAAACAAAAAAATAGGTCCGTTTCCGGTCACCCGACCGTGTCTCCCGAATCAGCGCCGACCATCAACTTTTTATTGGGGTCGCCAAAAAAACAATTAAAAAAAAAAATCATTCATTTTGGTTCATTTCTCAATATATGATGCAATATCAAGCAAACAAAGCATATATATATGTGTATTTCTTATTATTAGCTTTAGTAGCCTCCCATTCTAGTTCCAGAAAGACACACAAAAAATCATTAAAAAAAAATCCATACCTACCGACCCTGTTTTTTTTCCCTATGAGACCAGAAACGGACCTATTTTTTTCTTTGGCCTAAGATCTTGGCATTAAGTGTGGTATGATCTAGGCTTCAAGTGAAGTAAGAGCAAGGCTTCAAGTGAGGTAAGATTTAGGCTTCAAGTGAGGTAAGATCTAGGTTTCAAGTAAGGTAAGATCTAGGCTTCCAGTGAGGTAAGATCTGAGGCTTCAAGTGGGGTAAGATCTATGCATCAAGTGAGGTTAGATCTAGGCGTCAAGTGAGGTGAGATCTAAGCATCAAGTGAGGTAAGATCTATGCATCAAGTGAGGTAAGATCTAGGCGTCAAGTGAGGTGAGATCTAAACATCAAGTGAGGTAAGATCTATGCATCAAGTGATGTAAGATCTAGGCTTCAAGTGAGGTAAGATCCAGGCTTCAAGTGAGGTAAGATCTAGGCATTAAGTGAGGAAAGATCTAGGCTTCCAATGAGGTAAGATTTAGGCTTCAAGTGAGGTAAGATCTAGACTCCAAGTTGTTATGCCCCCTCATATGCACTAAAATTGTAGTTATCAGTCCTTTCATATGCCCAGTGTATGCGCCTCTCTGATCTTGTCTGGATTGTTACTACATCATTTGGGAGGTAATTTAAACCCGAAATTATCACTGTGTGGAGTTGGTGCGTCCCCAACACCTTTGTACCAAACTTAAAGGTCAAGGTCACACTTAGATAACAATGGTCAGAAATGGGCATGATACAGCTAGCTCCCTGTGTCCAAGCATTATTTGTGCGAGCAATTATGTGTCTGCAACACATCTAGTAAAGCAAGTTATGTAAAGTCTAAATTTAAGTAGCAATATATGCTTTCTGATGAAACAACACAAGAAAGATAATATCTGGATACGTCTTTCATGGCTTTTAGATATGCTCTTACAACAAATATTGTAAATATTTTCATAAGACTGATTTATGGCCAAGGCTATGTAAAAGTTAACAACTTCAATGCATTCAGCTGTTTGATCAAGCAACTACTCGAGTAAACCAATAGCTGCCAATAACACGGACATGCACCCAGTATGACCCATGTTTGTATTGCCACTTCAGGCAAGTGAAGGACATGAAGCGAGTTGACAAGGTGGTCCATGACCTGCAGGAGAGGGCCTTCTGGCGAGTCTTCAGGCCACCGGTAGGTACATCAGCTGCACGCAACAATTTTATGAGGCTTCATCTGTGGGACAGTATAATAGCCTTGATGTGGGAAAACAGGGCTTGATGCATGTGCGTAAAGTGTTGTCCCAGATTAGCCTGTGCAGTCCGCATAAAATGGATTTTGTGTAGAAAAGAATTCCTTTAAACGGAAAATACCATACAAGCAGAAAATGTCGTCCTTGATTAGCCTGTGCGGACTACACTGGCTTATCTGGGACAACACTTTTCGCACTTGCATTAAGCCAAATTTTCCCAGAACGAGGCACATTAGACTCCTACAGACATGGGGCATGTTGAAGTCACTCCATAGATGGGTCGTTCCGTCCGCATAAAATGTTATAAGCTTGTGCAGGCAATTACTTCCACATATCTCAAGCAATGACATTGAATGTTCAAATATGTCATCCCCATTTATTTAATCCCTATTGATCCATACATTCCTTATTTGGCCCTGAACATTAGTCATTTGAGGGTATCAGTCATTTTGTCACCAAACAAGTTAAGCCCTTTTAACTAAGTGATAATGCTTACATTGATTCATTCAACTGTTTATATTATCCTTGAGTAGATGAGGCATTTCTCTTTAATTTCTGGCTATCAATTGATTAAAATGAAAAGACAAAAATATCCCTTTACATGTTTACCAACATTTTACATGATCACGGATCACATATTACAGTATTTAATTTATGGTAATAATTAAATAAATGATTTCAACCTCTGACTGAACTTTGTGTTGAAATCTGCATCTTGCAAAAAAAGATATCCTTTCAATATGACATGCTCAGTTGCTATTATAGCCTTACATACCAAGCTTGTGTACACCAAAGTTTGACATTTATCCTGGTTTAATATGATTTAGTGATATAGTTAACACAAACATACCTTGTGAAGAAATCCTTTCCTAAAGATATAAGTAATGATTGCTCTGTGTGAAGTCCATATTGGTCAGATTTAAGATAATGCTGAATGACTGTTTTATGCTCCCTGAAAATTTTCGGGGAGCATATACTTGCCACTTTGTCCTTCCTTCCTTCCGTCACACTTTTGTTACAGTTTCTCATAGCGCCTTCAATATTTTACCGATCTCTTCCATATTTGGCATGTAGGTACCTTGCATGGACCTCTTCCTTTTTGAGGTCACTGGGGTAAAGGTCAAGGTCACCAAGGCTAATAATAGATTTTCTCAAGGTCACACTTTGGTTACAGTTTCTCATAGCGCCTTCAATATTTGACCGATCTCTTATATATTTGGCATGTAAGTACCTTGCATGGACCTCTTACTTTTAATGAGGTTTGAGGTCACTGGGGTCAAGGTCACCAAGGCTAATAATAGATTTTCTCAAGGTCACACTTTTTTTTCCACACAATTAACCCATAAATCAACAAAGCATCATCAGGGAGCATCCATCAGTTTTACTGATATCCTTGTTAAAGGTCTTTGAAAAGGGTTTACAGACAAAATCTCATCCCTACTTACTTTTTTGATGACCATACCAGAAACTCAACATTTTCTTATTTTAACGCTCTCAAAGGAGAGAATTATAGTAGCTGCACTGTCCGTTCTTGTGTTTAATATTATGTTAGATAACCCTACTTAACATGCACAACGTCCAACCATGTATAATGCGCACCTGATTGTTTTTTGCCCATGAAGGTGAGTATGATAGAAGTGCAATACTGCTGCAGCTTCTGGAGTTTCACTTCCTTATATAAAATGGAAAAAGCAAGATTCACAAAATGACTTTTTTGTATCACCATTGTGTATACTGCAAAATCATTATTATTCGTGTGACATTAATTTTCGTTGATTACATGGGTAGATTAATCCCTGAATTTAAGATCTCAATAAACATTTATTTCCAATGCTAAATATTTTTAAGACCGAATTACCCTAGGTACAAAATGCATTGATATGAAAAGTCATCCAAAAACACATTCAGTGTTTGTTTCGCAATTCAGATACTTCACTAAGCCAAAAGGGAGGGGTATATTACTCTGTGTACTTAAGGGGTACATTACTCTGTGTACTTAAGGGGTACATAACTCTGTGTACTTAAGGGGTACATAACTCTGTGTACTTAAGGGGAACATAACTCTGTGTACTTAGCTGACATTTGACATTTCCTGTTAAACGCTTATGCAGTAAAGCTGTTTTGATATCGGTACATGTATCTATATTTAGGCAGATTTTTAAGGATAAGCGCTGTTTTTCAGGGATGTTTATCAGCCTAACACTACCTGTCCATGACAAAAAATGCAATTGATAATGATGAATTATACACATCTGATTGAAATAGTTTATGTGCTTTTGTTAGAGAAATAAAAAATAAGGATTTTTAGGTATAGAACACATGGTCAGCCATTGTGAAAGAGACATTTCTGATAAATCACTTTACTTAAAATGATCAGAAATTTATGATGCAAATCTCATGACGGTTTTTTTAAACGAAACAAACTAATTTGCTTACATTAATTATAATTAATTTATATGCACTTATTCTCTAAGTTTTGTTAATTGTTCTTGGAGTAAGTGACTTCTCAGTATCTCCTCATAACAATAGACTTGTTAATTGTTCTTCAAGTAAGTGACTTCTCCCACTTCTCCCACTCCAATTTATTGCGGACACATTTTAAAAACACATCTGTGACTGACTGACCCAAATTCTTTTTGCGTGTCTGATTTATGAATTTTCCAATAATAAAGTTACATGTAGTTTAAATTGTTTTCACGAAGTGACGTCTCAAGCATCAATTAAACCATTATGCAGCAAATGCATAATGTCTACCATTTAATGGCTATAAAGTAAGTGGCCAAGATTTTGTCATGGATAACTCTCCCTGTAAAGACTGATAGCTGGGTAGTGTGAGAAAGCAACACTCCAATTATTGATCCATAATACATACCTTACTATATATAGTAACAAATTTGTACAGTTTTTCATGCCATTATCACCATTGCGGGGGCATTTTAAATAATTGGCCCTCAGAATCGGATCACGCGACGTCAACTGAACAAAATGGCGTCCACATTCAGTCTTTCCCAACGGTGATTAATAAAATTAAGCAACAAATCAACGAAATAATTAAACATGATTATTAAACATAGCACACAATTAAAATAATGAAAAAATTTCGATTGCAACTGAAAGTTTAACTGTACTGTTGATTCGATTGATGACACTATTTGAGCTTTAAGTTTAACAGGAGTCATCCAACATCAACATTTAGTAAACGAGTTGACACTCTTACCTCAATGACAACTTTAATCCAATTCTTATAATAATAAAATTACAACAATATGTACTTCCATTTTCTGTTTTTGCATCCCTTTATCTAAATTTATTTTAAACTTAAAATACACTTTTTGAAACATTTTACGAAATCGAATGACTGCTCGGAGTGATTTATTTTATTCCTCTTGAAGTTTCCCATTATAAATTGCAAACACACATTCTGAAATACGTTTTGGATTCGTTCTATGATTTTTTAAATAAATATTCTTCTATTAAATAAACCACAAAGTCTGAATTATTGTCACTAAAATCCAGAGTGTCTAGCTTTAAAAAAGCGGTGTGTTGCGTCACATAAATTACGTCACACGAGATACTTCATAAATGTTGTAATCAGTTGAATGAAAATAAACGTACGGACAGCTGGTTCGGTAATAATTTTAAGTGAAGGAACAAAATATAATTACACAATACAGTACAATCTCAAAACCTGTGCCCATCTATAATTTAGTATAAAAGTAAGATATATATTATAGACGTAAATACACGGCTGAGCCGGGCCGGGCAGTGATAATCCGCCCCAGGTCGCAAACGGCCCTCGGGCCGTTATGCTCCCTGCGGGCCGATTATTACTCCCGGCCCGGATCAGCCGTGTATTATCCTCTAAATAGTGACACAACTGTGGTTATTTATGGATGACAAATTTACTCACGGTTGCACATATACTGCCTTAGAGCCATAAAACATGTGCATTTTGTAACCAATTAGGCGGATTATGATTATAGCAACTAGAGAAAAAAAAATGGTCATACCTTATGCCCATAATTTCTTTTGTTTTTTAGCTCACCTGAGCACAACGTGCTCCTGGTGAGCTATTGTGATCGCCTTTTGTCCGTCGTGCGTCGTGGGTCGTCCATCGTGCGGCGTCAACATTTACCTTGTTAACACTCTAGAGGTCACATTTATTGTCCAATCTTCATGAAACTTAGTCAGAAGATATGTCCCAATAATATCTTGGACGAGTTTGAAAATGGTTCCGGTTGGTTGAAAAACATGGCTGCCAGGGGGCGTGGCAGTTTTCCTTATATGGCTATAGGAAAACCTTGTTAACACTCTAGAAGTCACATTTTTAGTCCAATCTTCATGAAACTTGGTCGGAACATGTGTCCCAATAAAATCTTGGACAAGTTCAAAAATGGTTCCGGTTGGATGAAAAACATGGCCACCAGGGGGCGGGGCAGTTTTCCTAATATGGCTATAGTAAAACCTTGTTAACACTCTAGAAGTCACATTTATTGTCCAATCTTCATGAAACTTAGTCAGAACATTTGTTCTAATGATATCTTGAACGAGTTCGAAAATGGTTCCGGTTGGTTGAAAAACATGGCTGCCAGGGGGCGTGGCAGTTTTCCTTATATGGCTATAGTAAAACCTTGTTAACACTCTAGAAGTCACATTTTTAGTCCAATCTTCATGAAACTTGGTCAGAACATGTGTCCCAATAATATCTTGGACGAGTTCGAAAATGGTTCCAGTTGAATGAAAAACATGGCCGCCAGGGGGCGTGGCAGTTTTCCTTATATGGCTTTAGTGTATAGTAAAACCTTGTTAACACTCTAGAAGTCACATTTATTGTCCAATCTTCATGAAACTTAGTCAGAACATTTGTTCTAACGATATCTTGGATGAGTTTGAAAATGGTTCTGGTCTGTTAAAAAACATGGCCGCCAGGGGGCGGGGCAGTTTTCCTTATATGGCTATAGTAAAACCTTGTTAACACTCTAGAAGTCACATTTATTGTCCAATCTTCATGAAACTTAGTCAGAACATTTGTTCTAATGATATCTTGAACGAGTTCGAAAATGGTTCCGGTTGGTTGAAAAACATGGCTGCCAGGGGGCGTGGCAGTTTTCCTTATATGGCTATAGTAAAACCTTGTTAACACTCTAGAAGTCACATTTTTAGTCCAATCTTCATGAAACTTGGTCAGAACATGTGTCCCAATAATATCTTGGACGAGTTCGAAAATGGTTCCAGTTGAATGAAAAACATGGCCGCCAGGGGGCGTGGCAGTTTTCCTTATATGGCTTTAGTGTATAGTAAAACCTTGTTAACACTCTAGAAGTCACATTTATTGTCCAATCTTCATGAAACTTAGTCAGAACATTTGTTCTAACGATATCTTGAACGAGTTCGAAAATGGTTCCGGTTGGTTGAAAAACATGGCTGCCAGGGGGCGTGGCAGTTTTCCTTATATGGCTATAGTAAAACCTTGTTAACACTCTAGAAGTCACATTTTTAGTCCAATCTTCATGAAACTTGGTCAGAACATGTGTCCCAATAATATCTTGGACGAGTTCGAAAATGGTTCCAGTTGAATGAAAAACATGGCCGCCAGGGGGCGTGGCAGTTTTCCTTATATGGCTTTAGTGTATAGTAAAACCTTGTTAACACTCTAGAAGTCACATTTATTGTCCAATCTTCATGAAACTTAGTCAGAACATTTGTTCTAACGATATCTCGGATGAGTTTGAAAATGGTTCTGGTCTGTTAAAAAACATGGCCGCCAGGGGGCGTGGCAGTTTTCCTTATATGGCTATAGTAAAACCTTGTTAACACTCTAGAAGTCATATTTTTGGTCCAATGCTCATGAAACTTGGTCAGAATATTTGTACTAATGATATCTGGGCTGAGTTCGAAAATGGTTGAGATCCGTTAAAAAACATGGCCGCAAGGGGGCGTGGCATTTTTCCTTATATGGCTATGTAGTAAAACCTTGTTAACACTCTAGAAGTCACATTTATTATCCAATCTTAATGAAACTTGATCAGAACATTTGTTCTAACAATAGCTCGGCTGGGTTTGAAAATGGCTATGATTCGTTGAAAAACATGGCCGCCAGGGGGGGGGGGCAGTCGTCCTTATATGGCTATAGTGAAAACTTGTTGACGCTATATAATAGCCACATTTATTGGCAAATCTTCATGAAACTTGGTCAGAACATTTGTCCCAATGAAATCTTGGCAGAGATTGAAACTGGGTCATATGAGCTCAAAAACTAGGTCACTAGGTCAAATATAAAAAAAAAAAGTTAAAAGTCACTTTTTTGGTCCAATCTTCATGAATCAGCTTGCATTTTTTCAGAATAGTCTAGTTCCTTTTGCTCTCAGGTAAGCGCCTTAGGGCCTGATGACCCTCTTGTTTCAACTCTATCAGTCTCTGACCTGCACAACCCTTAAACCTATCAATGTGATTCAATAATTTCATATTCTCAAGTGTTTATATGCATTTCAAATTATTCAACAATTACTGTAAATAACAAAGTGCGAAAACACAAAGACATGCTTTTCATATTGTATTCAAACATTTTAATTGCTTTACAAAATGCTGCTACCTAGTTCACACTTACAGTTTCTGTTATGCAGTATATTGACAACAGCCCTTTCACCCTGCAAGAAAACTCTTCTGTAAAATGTCAAGGTCGCAATTCAAGGTCAAAGTCATGATTTTTTTGTTTCCCTCTTTAATTGTTATGCTTGGGACGACTTAAAAATATTTCTTGGAAGTATTATTCCCTGTTTGCAGAAGTTGTGCTGGACTTGGGATTATTATTCCCTATTACCCAAAGATATCTCATACAACTGAAATGCTCCTTGGTTAAAGGTCAGGATCAAAGTCAAAGGTCAGAGTTTATGAATTATTGTTCCCTATCTTTTTATGCCTCAGAGGATTATGAATCTTGATTACCAGATTATTCATGGAGCACAATTCGTATTGTTCCTGAAGGGTCAAGGTTACAATTCAAGATGACACAGGCATGTCACATTATTTGACATGTGCCCTCAACTCAAGCATATACGGCTATATACGCCTTGTTTTCAGGTCACCTTAGCAAAATGTGCTTATCATGAGCTTTTGTTATTGCCCTTTTCCGTCATTCGTTGTCCAACTTCAACATTTGCCTGTTGAACACTCTAGAAGTCGCATTTATTGCCCAATAGTAATGAAACCTGGTCAGAACATTTGTCTTAATGATACCTTGACTCAATTCCTTACTGGGTCAAACCTAGTTTTGACTTCTGATAATTACACTTACTATGTGTTTCTTTGAGACCTTATTTTTATGTTCCCCAGTCTATACTGGGGGACATATTGTTTTTGCCCTTTCTGTTGGTTTGTTACTTTGTTTGTTTGCGTCAAACTTTAACATTGGCCATAACTTTTGCAATATTGAAGATAGCAACTTGATATTTGGCATGCATGTATATCTCATGGAGCTGCACATTTTGAGTGGTGAAAGGTCAAGGTCATCCTTCAAGGTCAAAGGTCAAATATATGGGTCAACATCGCTCAAAAGGGGACATAGTGTTTCACAAACACATCTTGTTTCTCCTGGTCTCGCACCAGTCCTGAAATAAAGCTACCGGTAATTCATTCTTTCAGTTTCATGACTAAATATTGATGAGACTTGGTCACAATGTTAATCTTTACAATATCTAGGCAGTGATAAAATCAAGGTCATGTGCATCCGAAAACTAGGTCATCTGTTTAAATTTTATTAAAACCATGTGACCTCTATAAAAGCGGCATTTATGACTTAATCTTGAAGAAAAGTTATTTTTGACAATACCTCAGCCAGGTGTTGTGCGTCTAAAAAGTAAGTGACTAGGTCCAGTTTTGATTATTCCCTTAATTCAAACTCTGGTGAGCAATTTAGGGCCAAAATGGCCCGCTTGTTTTTATCTTCATTTATATCACAAGTTCTACTGCTAAAAGATCATAAGCAGTTTGACAGATATATAGCTAGTGATGATAGATTGATAGATACAGATCATTGCCAGATAGATTCAAAATGTATAGGTAGCCTAATGTTTACAGAGAATTTTTTTAATGTTCAGTTTTAGTTTTTCTGTGCAATAGAATATATCCATCCAGCAAAAGTAAGTTTTACATAATCATTACTCGGAAGAGGTAAATTACACAATTTAAATCATATACAGTGCAAAATATGTAATTTAAGTGGTTTTATTAAGTATTTGGTTAAGTATCTGATTTAAATACAACTTTAAACACATTAAGGCCATTTGTTTTTATTCTTTGGTTCACACGCATTTAAGGTGGAGGAACATTTCTTTCACTGGAAGTTTAAATATGTATATTTACAGTGGATTTGTAAACCTAAACAAATATACATGTAAGGGATAATCTCTTTGACTTTAAGAAAAAATGAGTTTCTAACATTATATTTATTAAACCAATATGGCAATAAATACTGCTCGACTATAAATATAGTGTCTGACCAATTGTAGAGTGAAAAACATATAAAAGCATTTTAATTTGTTTAAAAACACCATATCTGATTGGTGACCTTTAAATTATGAGAAATACTGATAGTTTATCAAAATAATCACATTCTTTAACAGCAAACATTTGCATACATGATTTAAGCTAAAAACATTTAAAAAAAGTTACAACTAAAAATATCCTCAAAATTAACTTAACTTATTTAAATGATCAGATTGGGATAGAACAAATAGGAAAAAGATCATTCATCAGACAATGCGTCTTTTGCCAAACAAACACCACTTGAACCAGTCATGTAATTTTTATTATCAATTACTAGAACTACAGGAAATAAACAACAAAGTTTGAGCATTATATTACACCTTTACAACCATTCACATTATAGTTATAAACAGTCATTTTCAAACACATAATAACCTGCTCAGAAATTTAGTGCATGTTTTTTTCCACCATTTTGGGAATGGGGCTGGAGCGGAGCCCCTTAGATTGGGATAATCACGTTTTGACTATAATTTGGAAATAAAGTTGTTATTTTGTATTGCTTACAAATAATATCATATTGTCAATAATTGTTTTTAACATTATATTCGCTAAGGTGTCATTGGAGCTTGATCTGAATATTTCAAATTAATAAATAAAAAAATACTGTCAGTAAATATGCAACAGAGGAAAATTAAAAAAGACATAACATGAACATTACAGTAATTTCATTTACAAGTGATTTGCACATGCACTATTCAGTTGTTGTCCTAAAGAGGCATCTTGAGGAAATTAACCGGACAACAAATTTGAAAATTAATGTGAAATTATATTTTCCCCATGTTGATCCTTCATAGCCACTTACAGTAAGAGGGGGAAGTTGTGACAAGATTTCACTTCCTGCACAGTGAACTGTGTAAACCTAGGAGGCTGCAGAAATGGGGTGAACTGACTGCAGCATTTAAATAGTTTATCATTGTGTGGTTGTCTATTTCTGGTTAAGATGGAGTTAACCCAAATATTTGGATACGTCTTTTTGAATTGTGATTTTTATGTAGGTTTAAACCAAGGAGATTTAAGTGCTGATTTGTGATAAAAGTTTGCTATCTGAGACTTTTTAAAGTGTGTGGATACACCTTAAATTTCCTTGTTGTTATGATAGAATCATGTTTCACTGTTAAGAAAGCCTGATAAAAAAACGAAACTTGCAAATTGTGTTTCTACAACTGTATCAGCCTTAGGCTAAAAACTCTGTCTTAAAGAGGCAGCATATGTGCGCGACAATGTGTTAACAGCGAGGCCCATCTTGTCCGTGAAATGGGTGGTTGTATCAGTGGTAGTAGCAAGTCTGAGGAGCTGAAGTCAGACCCGGAGAGTTCTGCCCCTAACGGCTCCTATGAGAAGCAAGTTGAGAAGAAGGAGTCCAGCAATCTGCCGGACCGGCGGTCCGGACACGTGTACTGTGGTGAGCCCAAATCTGCGGCCATTCAGCGGTCAGCTGAGGTCGAAACTCAGGTGGGAAGCGGTCAAAGGCCTCCTGGAGATTTAGATACAAAGGTGGTCTCGAATGGAGGAGTATCTTCTGATGCAGTGGTGTTATCGTCTGCTCACGCAGGTGAAAAGTTGAATAGTAGTGAAGCTGTACAACCAAATACTGTAAGTCTTATAGACCTGGATAATACGGATAATGAGTCCAAAGATTCTTTTCCAGATATTCACAAATGTGACTCATCAGTAAAATTTAGTCCTTCCACATCGATAGTACCTTTCAATCTTACTGAGAGTGTTTTGCAGCGTCCAAGAAGTTTAGATTCGTCCGATCATATAAGGCCAGTGGTAAGACAGCTGCCCTTGAGCTATAGTCCAGCCTTTTTGAAAACTATGCATCCGCGGAGCTTGCATTGTATCATGGAGCCCATGGGGCATGAAGCAGTGATCTGTAGAACACGCCCCCAGAGTATGGACTTGACAGCCGTGTTTGACTACCATTCACAAGAGTTCCAGGCTCAGAAACTGAAGCGAATGCTCACTCAAAAAGTGACAAAAAAGCCTAAGGCAGATAAACAGCAACATTGCACTGCGGTAGTTCCTTTTAATGTAAGAGAGTTTTACAATAGCTACATATACCTTGTTATGTTCCTTGTTTACCTCTAATTCAGTGACTAAAATCTATTCTGTTAAGGTTTCACTAGATTTACCCTAGTTACAATACTTGTACACTAACCTTTGTATGTTGTAGTATGCGATTCAAGCATCACGTTTTGGCATTCATGTTTTCATTTTCTATCTGCGCAAAAATATTTGATTTAGATTGCTTTTTTGGTTTCTGATTTAATTCTGAGCTTGATGTGAGGTTTGGCTAGCCCTCAAACTGGTTTAAACCCACAATTTGTATTGACTGTTCCAAGGTGGTGATCCCAGTTTTAATCATTTTATGTTTATGGTTGGTGTTCTGTTCTAAAAAGAAGTGGATAAGATTTTTATCAAATGTACATAAACAAATAATTATGCAGTCTGAAAATTAAAACATGAATGCAAAACGCGCCAATCAAATATTACACTCATAATTTTAGTGTACTATGTCATAAGTATCAGAAATCTATTAAAACCATTAGGGATGGATTTTAAAGTTATTTATGTACAAAGAAATATGGTCTATATAAAAAGACATTTGACTATTAAGTTAGCGATATTTGTTTTGTTTGGCACTCGTACTAAAGAAGAGCTGTGTCAGAAATTTAAGAAAGTGTTCACAATTGACCTTTAATATAGACAAAGATGTTCAAATTTAATTATAGTTAAAAAATAATTCTTAAAGATAATAATTTGTTGTTAAAATAACCTATGGCCAGAAGTTGAGATGGGTAGAGGTTAAATCGTTAGTGCAAAGCTTCTAAACTTTAAGTCGTGGGATCTTTGACAAGCAACTATGGCCTACAACTATTACTTGTATTCTAACAAGTCAATAAAGATTGCACATAAAAACATGAACAAAAATATGATAAACATACTTGTCATTGTGAGCTTTTACACGATCAACAGCAACAACCATCGTTTCAAGTGAACATTATATGATTTTATCAATGCATCTGTAACAACAATGAAGTACACAAACTTGCAAAAGTTCAAGTTTGTACTAGATACATCTGCTTAACATCTATAGAGTGGCATGAATCCGACCCCACGTTTTTAAACTGTGTTCAGATTTTTGATTTGTTTATTTTGTGATGTTTATATATTTAGTGTGCTATAAATCAATCAGGCCAGAGAAGATGCTGCATTTGTTAACATAGTATTTTGGCATGTGACGTTTATTGATAAAAAAGTGTGTTTGTGTGCCGTGTTAGAATATGAAATAATTAACTGTCTGTACATTATATCAACCCATTGGTGCAAAAGGTACCATGTGTTATTTAAATTTAATTTCTTATGGTACCTTTTTGCACCAATGGGGGCGATTTTATGTAATCTAAACTATATTTTGCAAAGTGTATGAGTGATTATGTTGAAACTATTGTATCTCATATAGAATGATTAACAGATGCAACAATTTGCACTTAATCCTTGATGTGTGTGCAATATGGTGAATAGTAGTTAATCCAAGCTATGGTCAAAATTGTGTGGTATTAACATTAAGTGTTCTCAAGCGAACAATTGAAAATGAGAATGAATTTGTGAACCTTACTGCCTATGTGCAATGTTTGCAGCCTGGTGAAGTACCTAGACAAGGGGCCAGCGCGCTGTTTCCAGATCAGTCATTTAAACTGTGTGCAATGTTTGCAGCCTGGACAGGTGAAGTGCCTGGACGATGGGCCAGCCCGCTGTTTCCAGATCAGTTAAACTGTGTGCTATGTTTGCAGCCTGGACAGGTGAAGTACCTGGACGAGGGGCCAGCGCGCTGTTTCCAGATCAGTCAGATGCAACAGCGTAGGAAGAAAAACAAGGAACTCAAAATGAAGGAGGTGATTATCTACTTTCGTTGTATTTCTGTATTGTATTATCCCCCGTCAAAGGCGGAGGGAGATAGAATTGGGGTTGTTTGTCCATCATTCCGTCCGTCCATCATTCCGTCCGTCTGTAGGTCACAATTTTTTTTAATTGGCAGGGGATATCAATTGAACGAATTTGCTTGTTGAATTAAGTTTTTTGTTTTTCTCAAACACGGTGCCTATACCACGTGACTTCATAAGATCTGTGTTGGGAGAATTAAGCGCGACCCAGATAACATGTTTAAGGATGTCTTTTTTAATATTTCACCATTTTTAATGGGATAAAGTGGAGAGGCCGCTCATTCGTGAGAGTTTTCTATAGGTATCATGATTTTTTAGCTCACCTGAGCACAACGTGCTCATCGTGAGCTATTGTGATCGCCTTTTGTCCGTTGTGCGTCGTCCGTCGTGCGGCGTCAACATTTACCTTGTTAACACTCTAGAGGCCACATTTATTGTCCAATCTTCATGAAACTTCGTGAGAACATGTGTCCCAATAATATCNAGCTTGACTATTCACCAAATAATTTGAGCAACACTAATCACCAAAATGTCACCGTCTTCTCTGTTTAAGATAAGATAAATGTGCAATATTTCTATTTCACTGTTTCTACTACAGGTATTAAATTGAAACTTCACACATGTGTTTGGGGTCATTGTGAAAGGTCACCGACAAAGTTCCATAATTCTAGCATAATTATGCCCCCTTTTTGTTCTTAAAAATTTGGTTAAGATAAATGTCCAACATAACCATATCCCTGTTTTCACTACAGGTATTCAATTTAAATTGCACATGTGATAAGGTCATTGTGTAAGGTCACTGACAAAGTTGCATAACTCTGACCTGCACATTAGCAGAATTATGCCCCTTTTTGTACTTTTTGTATCTATGAAATTCAGGTTAGTATTTATGTGCAACAAGTCATATCTCTAGCTGACATGAAGACTGTTGATGGGGTTACCTTTGGGGCCATTTGCAAATGCTTACCTACTTCTATTACTAGAAGTAGTGTTCACCTGTTTATTATACCCTCATTACCATTGGTAATGGGGACTATATAGGGGTCACTTTGTCGGTCGGTCAGTCTGTCTGTCCCGAAAATTTCGTCCGATCTTCACCAAATTTGGTCAGAAGTTGTATCTTGATGCTGTCTAGGTCAAGTTTCAATATGGGTCATGCCGAGTCAAAAACTAGGTCACGGGGTCACTTAGTGAGTTTTAAACCAAAAGTTTGTCCAGACCATAACTATGTTATGTATCGTTAGATTTTAAAATGACTTGGTACATTTGTTAAACATCATTGAGCGGTGTGTCATGCGAAAAAATTACGTTGATATCTCCAAGGTCAAGGTCACATTTTTAGTTCAAAGGTCAAAAAAGGCCATAAATGAGCTTGTGTGGGCCATATCTATGTCATTCATTGTGAGATTTTATAATCATTTGGCACATTTGTTCACCATCATTGGACGGTGTGTCATGGGAAAGAATTACATCAATATCTGCAACGTCAAGGTCACACTTTAAGTTCAAAGGTCATAAATGGCCATAAATGATCTTGTCTGGGCAATAACTATGTCATTCATTGTGAGGTTTTAAAATTACTTAGTCCATTTGTTCACAATCATTGGAAGGTGTGTCATGCGAAAGAATTACGTTGAAATCTCCTAGGTCAATGTCACACTTTGATTTCAAAGGTCAAAAATGGCCATAAATGCTCTTGTCTGGGCCATAACTATGTCATTGATTGTGAGATTTTAAAATTAGTCTGTACATTTGTTCACAATCATTGGACGGTGTGTCATGGGAAAGAATTACGTCAATATCTTCAAGGTCAAGGTCACACTTGGAGTTCAAATGTCAAAAATGGCCATAAATGAGCTTGTCCGGGCCATAACTATGTCATTCATTGTGAGATTTTAAAATGACTCTGTACATTGATTTTGTTCACAGTCATTGGACGGCGTGTCATGAGAAAATTTTCAAGAGTTCAAAGGTCAAAATGGCCATAAATGATAATGGCATAATAATTCTTAAAAATAGCCATAAATTAGCATCTCTTGTTTTGTGAAGACAGCATGCAAAATATTCTGTGTCAATGCAGCATGTGGGGGTATACGTCACGTCTGTGACAAAGCTCTTGTTAAGGAATCTTCTCTCATGATTTAGTGTTTCCCAGTTTACATGAAATAATGCTATTTCATTGGACCCAAATATAATCTATAAACAAATGCTTCTTAAATGGTTTTAATAAAATTTTGAAGGTAAAAGATTTATGCTATAGTTACTTCGTTTTCTGTGAAAGGGAAAACAAATCAATTGATAAATGAATCCATAGATTTGGTCTCAAATACAATACATGTACATGATTACAGTTTTAAAACGACTGCATTTTTATCTTTAAAATACTAGATTTTCAATTGGTTGAAACATACATGTAGCACATGAGCATCATTAAAATGTAAGTCAGGAAATTACTCTTTACTTCTGGAACAAGTCACATGTCTCTTACAAGCCAAAGATGAAAGTGTTTAAGAGTCAGTATCAGTGTCAGTATATTATTAGAACTCAACTTGAAGAGTAGACTTTTAACCCTTTGCATGCTGGGAAATTTGTCGTCTGCTAAAATGTTGTCTGCTGAATTTCTAAAATTAGCATTTTCGTCGATTTTTTTCAAAAACCACTATCAGAATAGTAAACAGTTTGGATCCTGATGAGACGCTACGTTCTGTGGCGTCTCATCTGGATCCAAACTGTTTGCAATGGCCTTCAAAAATCGGTTCCAGCGCTGAAAGGGTTAACACTATAATATCCTGACATTTTATGAAGCAGGCTCACATGTTTCTTATAATTATTGAATGAGCCTCGTTCTGGGAAAACTATGCTTAATGTATGTGCGTTACGGGTTGTCTCAGACTAGCCTGTGCAGTCCGCACAGGCTTATCAGGGATGACACTTTAAGCCTTAACTGGATGTTTGCTGAGAAGAGACTTTCTTTAAACAAAAAATACCATAAACGCGGACTGCACAGGCTTGCCTGGGATGCCAACTTATGCTTATGCTTTAAGCCCAGTTTCCCCAGAACGAGGCTCAAATAGTCCATGTATTTGGCTTTATATTGCAGGTCCTGTATCTGAAACAAGCCATCACAAGACCTAGAATGAAGCTGTCCAAATCACTGGAAATGTAAGGGGTAGTTGTGTGGGCTTATTTGAAATGTATCTCATACCTGCAATTCTGACAAAACACATGTTATAATGTGCAGAGTTTTCAGTAGAAAAACAAAAATATGAGCTTTGTTAAATGTCTATTCATTGACCCGCAAACATGTTCTAAAATAGTAAAACTTACTGTAATGTAATGACATAATATGTTTTCAGTTCAAGTAAGTCATCGACTACTTAACAATAGTTACAAGTTGTGCTTTGTCAATTTAAAATTCTGATGCACAGAACTCTAATCCTTGTTTATTTGCCTGATTTGATAATAATATTTAAGTAAAGAAAGTTTATGTTTGTATTATATTGATAATGTATTGTTGCCATTTGCTATGCCTTTTTATGACACTATAAATGAGACTGTCTCTTATAAACAGAATGTTTATATACTCACTGTATCATCGCTGTTTATAAATTATTATACCTTTGCAAACAGAGATTGACAGCGGGTATTTTGGAGTCGGTTGGTTGGTTTGTTGGTTTGTTGGACTGTCTGGATAAAATTGTAACGTATTTCTCAAGCCATTATTGAATATATTGAAACTTGAAGTGTAGATGTGCAAGACACAATATTCATGCCCAGTGATCCACACTTCATGTAGATGTGCAAGACACAATATTCATGCCCAGTGATCCACACTTCATGAGTTATGTGCCTTTGACCATAGCCACCTTTTATGCATACAATGTTACAAGTTTGTGCATCAAAGTACTTCTACATTTATCAAGCTATTCAATTGAAACTTGAAATATGTCATCACTTTGAAGTGTAGATGTGCAAGACACATTTTTTACTCCTAGTGATCTATTTTTAGCTCAGCTGTTTTCAAAGAAAATGCGAGGTATTGTCATAGCCAGCTCATCCGCCGTCCGTGTCGTCCACGTCGTCCGAAAACTTTAACATTGACCATAACTTTTGCAATATTGAAGATAGCACCTTGATATTTGGCATGCATGTGTATCTCATGGAGCTGCACATTTTGAGTGGTGAAAGGTCATGGTCATCCTTCAAGTTCAAATGTCAAACATTTTTTTATTTTTATTTTTTTCAAAACTGTACCCACAGACGAGCGTTGGCACCTGCTCTGCGGTGCTCTTGTTTTTATTTGTGCCCTTAAACTTAGCCAAAAGCATAAGATATTCCAAGTTTTTGGAGAAAAATGATTCCACATTGAATTGAAACTTGACATCATCATGAAGTGTAGATGTGCAAGACACTTAATACTTAGTGATCCACATATTATGTGCCCTTGAACTTAGCCTGTGTTGTGGCAGAAGCAAAAACTACTATTATTTTTCTCAAGCAATTGAATTGAAACTTGAATTATGTCATCACTTTAATGAGCAGATATGCAAGACTCAATTATCATGCATAGTAAACCATTTACAGTCAAAACTGAGAACAGCGGTCAGTCAAGGGAAATGACCAAAATGACGTTTATTAACAAGTGACCGCTATTCTCGGATCACCACTTTTTAGATGGTTGGTCAGTTGGCAGTATTTGCTATGTCGTTACCCCACCCAGTCGTTCGCAAACAGTGTAAAACAAACGCTTTTGTGACAAAGCTCTAGATAATGCATTGCATCATGTTTTGTTAACACATTTTAAATTATGAATGATGCTGTGTCTGTCATTGCCAGAATGTTTGGTAACTGTGAGCAGTATATGAAGTATGACCCGTTGCTGAATGACAAGGTTGCCCAGCCCAGTAACCCCTGGATCACAGAGGATCAGACCATGTGGGACATCAACAGTGACATGTAGGTCTATATGGAAATATCTATGATCATGAAAGGGAAAAAGTGTTCCCTAAAAAAAGCCCAGGTGGGAATATCCACCTGTCTAGAGAGATTTTCTAAATGTTTGCTTAATCGCAGTCATGATGTTTCCACATATAATGTTATGGCATCTCGTAAAATGAAAACAACAATCCAACATGCATACTCTTGTAAGAAATTGTGTTTATTTTGGAACATGGTTTTTAAAATCTTACTAAGAGAGATATCTCATAGTTTTTTATACTCTTTCAAGGGTTGAAGTGCCAACAGAGATCCGCCTGCGCAAGTGGGCGCTTAGTTTTGAGGACCTGCTGCGAGACGACACCGGGAGGAACGAGTTTGAGCAGTTCTTGAAGAAGGAGTACAGTCAGGAGAACATCCGCTTCTACAAGGCCTGCAGGCAGCTGGTCGTCTGCCCGAACAGCGACGTCAGCAAGTGGAAAACTGAGATAGAGAAGTAAGATAGAGATTAGTCTGACTTTATGAGCCTGATTCTGGGAAAACTGGGCATAATGCATGAACGTTAAGTTTCATCTCAGATTCGCTTATGCAGTCGGCACATGCTTATCAGGAACAACACTTTCTGCCTACAAGGAATTTTTGTCTAAAGGAAGTCTCTTCTTAATAAAAATCCAATTCATGCGGAAAGTTTCGTCCCTGATTAGCCTGTGCAGACACTTTACGCACTTGTATTAAGCTAAGTTTTCCCAGAAAGCTGCTACGATGGGAGACAATTTAAATTTACATTTCAATAAATAGTTTTTATGCCCCCTCCTTCAAAGAAGGTGGGCATATAGTGATCGCACTGTCCATCTGTCTGTCCGTCCGTCTGAAATTCCGTCACACTTTGCGTTTAGGTTTCGAAAAATGCTCACAACTTCTATGTCCCTTGAGATATAACCTTCATATTTGGTATGCATGTGTATATGGACAAAGCCTTTCCATACGCAGAAATTTTTTGACCCCTGTGACCTTGACCTTGAAGTAAGGGTCTGCGTTTGGGTTTCAAAATCTGCTTTTTAGGTTTTTCGAAAAATGCTCATAACTTCTATGTCCCTTGAGATATAACCTTCATATGTGGTATGCATGTGTATATGGACAAGGCCTTTTCATACGCACACAAATTTTGACCCCTGTGACCTTGACCTTGAAGTAAGGGTTTGCATTTAGGTTTCGAAATCTGCATTTAGGTTTCGAAAAATGCTCATAACTTCTATGTCCCTTGAGATATAACCTTCATATTTGGTATGCATGTGTATATGGACAAGGCCTTTACATACGCACAAAAATTTTGACCCCTGTGACCTTGACCTTGAAGTANAAACCAGGTATGGACTGAATAGATCAAACCAGGTATGGACTGAATAGATCAAACCAGGTATGGACTGAATAGATCAAACCAGGTATGGACTGAATAGATCAAACCAGGTATGGACTGAATAGATCAAACCAGGTATGGACTGAAAAGATCAAACCAGGTATGGACTGAATAGATCAAACCAGGTATGGACTGAATAGATCAAACCAGGTATGGACTGAATAGATCAAACCAGGTATGGACTGAATAGATCAAACCAGGTATGGACTGAATAGATCAAACCAGGTATGGACTGAATAGATCAAACCAGGTATGGACTGAATAGATCAAACCAGGTATGGACTGAATAGATCAAACCAGGTATGGACTGAATAGATCAAACCAGGTATGGACTGAATAGATCAAACCAGGTATGGACTGAATAGATCAAACCAGGTATGGACTGAATAGATCAAACCAGGTATGGACTGAATAGATCAAACCAGGTATGGACTGAATAGATCAAACCAGGTATGGACTGAATAGATCAAACCAGGTATGGACTGAATAGATCAAACCAGGTATGGACTGAATAGATCAAACCAGGTATGGACTGAATAGATCAAACCAGGTATGGACTGAATAGATCAAACCAGGTATGGACTGAAAAGATCAAACCAGGTATGGACTGAATAGATCAAACCAGGTATGGACTGAATAGATCAAACCAGGTATGGACTGAATAGATCAAACCAGGTATGGACTGAATAGATCAAACCAGGTATGGACTGAATAGATCAAACCAGGTATGGACTGAATAGATCAAACCAGGTATGGACTGAATAGATCAAACCAGGTATGGACTGAATAGATCAAACCAGGTATGGACTGAATAGATCAAACCAGGTATGGACTGAATAGATCAAACCAGGTATGGACTGAATAGATCAAACCAGGTATGGACTGAATAGATCAAACCAGGTATGGACTGAATAGATCAAACCAGGTATGGACTGAATAGATCAAACCAGGTATGGACTGAATAGATCAAACCAGGTATGGACTGAATAGATCAAACCAGGTATGGACTGAATAGATCAAACCAGGTATGGACTGAATAGATCAAACCAGGTATGGACTGAATAGATCAAACCAGGTATGGACTGAAAAGATCAAACCAGGTATGGACTGAATAGATCAAACCAGGTATGGACTGAATAGATCAAACCAGGTATGGACTGAATAGATCAAACCAGGTATGGACTGAATAGATCAAACCAGGTATGGACTGAATAGATCAAACCAGGTATGGACTGAATAGATCAAACCAGGTATGGACTGAATAGATCAAACCAGGTATGGACTGAATAGATCAAACCAGGTATGGACTGAATAGATCAAACCAGGTATGGACTGAATAGATCAAACCAGGTATGGACTGAATAGATCAAACCAGGTATGGACTGAATAGATCAAACCAGGTATGGACTGAATAGATCAAACCAGGTATGGACTGAATAGATCAAACCAGGTATGGACTGAATAGATCAAACCAGGTATGGACTGAATAGATCAAACCAGGTATGGACTGAATAGATCAAACCAGGTATGGACTGAATAGATCAAACCAGGTATGGACTGAATAGATCAAACCAGGTATGGACTGAAAAGATCAAACCAGGTATGGACTGAATAGATCAAACCAGGTATGGACTGAATAGATCAAACCAGGTATGGACTGAATAGATCAAACCAGGTATGGACTGAATAGATCAAACCAGGTATGGACTGAATAGATCAAACCAGGTATGGACTGAATAGATCAAACCAGGTATGGACTGAATAGATCAAACCAGGTATGGACTGAATAGATCAAACCAGGTATGGACTGAATAGATCAAACCAGGTATGGACTGAATAGATCAAACCAGGTATGGACTGAATAGATCAAACCAGGTATGGACTGAATAGATCAAACCAGGTATGGACTGAATAGATCAAACCAGGTATGGACTGAATAGATCAAACCAGGTATGGACTGAATAGATCAAACCAGGTATGGACTGAATAGATCAAACCAGGTATGGACTGAATAGATCAAACCAGGTATGGACTGAATAGATCAAACCAGGTATGGACTGAATAGATCAAACCAGGTATGGACTGAAAAGATCAAACCAGGTATGGACTGAATAGATCAAACCAGGTATGGACTGAATAGATCAAACCAGGTATGGACTGAATAGATCAAACCAGGTATGGACTGAATAGATCAAACCAGGTATGGACTGAATAGATCAAACCAGGTATGGACTGAATAGATCAAACCAGGTATGGACTGAATAGATCAAACCAGGTATGGACTGAATAGATCAAACCAGGTATGGACTGAATAGATCAAACCAGGTATGGACTGAATAGATCAAACCAGGTATGGACTGAATAGATCAAACCAGGTATGGACTGAATAGATCAAACCAGGTATGGACTGAATAGATCAAACCAGGTATGGACTGAATAGATCAAACCAGGTATGGACTGAATAGATCAAACCAGGTATGGACTGAATAGATCAAACCAGGTATGGACTGAATAGATCAAACCAGGTATGGACTGAATAGATCAAACCAGGTATGGACTGAATAGATCAAACCAGGTATGGACTGAAAAGATCAAACCAGGTATGGACTGAAAAGATCAAACCAGGTATGGACTGAATAGATCAAACCAGGTATGGACTGAATAGATCAAACCAGGTATGGACTGAATAGATCAAACCAGGTATGGACTGAATAGATCAAACCAGGTATGGACTGAATAGATCAAACCAGGTATGGACTGAATAGATCAAACCAGGTATGGACTGAATAGATCAAACCAGGTATGGACTGAATAGATCAAACCAGGTATGGACTGAATAGATCAAACCAGGTATGGACTGAATAGATCAAACCAGGTATGGACTGAATAGATCAAACCAGGTATGGACTGAATAGATCAAACCAGGTATGGACTGAATAGATCAAACCAGGTATGGACTGAATAGATCAAACCAGGTATGGACTGAAAAGATCAAACCAGGTATGGACTGAATAGATCAAACCAGGTATGGACTGAATAGATCAAACCAGGTATGGACTGAATAGATCAAACCAGGTATGGACTGAATAGATCAAACCAGGTATAGACTGAAAAGATCAAACCAGGTATGGACTGGATAGATCAAACCAGGTATGGACTGAACAGATCAAACCAGGTATGGACCGAATAGATCAAACCAGGTATGGACTGAATAGATCAAACCAGGTATGGACTGAATAGTGAATAGAGCTTCCATGTTAAAAACTAGGCTTTATTCATGTGTGTGAAGTGTCAACCCAGATTAGCCTGTGCAGTCCACACAGGCTAATCAGGGACAAGACTCTCCCCTTTTATGGAATTTTTCATTTAAAGGAAGTCTCTTCATAACGAAAATCCAGTTTAGGCGGAAAGTGTCATTCCTGATTAGCCTTTGCGGACTGCGCAGGCTTATCCGAGACGACACTTTACGCACATGCATTAAGCCCTTTTTTCCCAGAGCGAGGCTTATATAGCAATAATAAAGCTCCAGAGGTAGTGCCAGGGGGGCATAACCCTCCCCTGGTCCAGAGGTAGTGCCAGAGTGCATAACCCTCCCCTGGTCCAGTGAAAACCTTGCTTGAAGACTAATTTTGTAATCAGGAAAGGCTCAATCTGTTGTCTAGTTTACACAGGACATAATACACATGACCACAAAGACAACATAATATAGAATGTATTTAACAAAACACCACTTGAAATGCCCCCGGTAGGGTGTCATATAGCAGTTGAACTGTCAGTTCGTCCGTCAGTCTGTGCGTCTGTCCGAAAACTTTAACGTTGGTCATAACTTTTGCAATATTGAAGATAGCAACTTGATATTTGGAATGCATGTGTATCTCATGAAGCTGCAAATTTTGAGTGGTGAAAGGTCAAGGTCATTCTTCAAGGTCCAAAAAATACTTAAAAAATAAATTAAAAAAATCAAAGCATTAGGGGGCATTGTGTTTCTGACAAACACATCTCTTGTTGAGATATATTTTCTAAAGCCACAAGTAAAATTAATTTGAACATACACAAAAAATCAATAGATATCTTCTCTATATGCTTTTATCAATTAAACCTCATTCCAGTACAAACATTAATGTTGATCCCAATTGTTTTCATGCACTAAGGTCAGTGTCAGGTTACTGTTGGAGACCTTACCAATCCCCACATGGACAACTGGGAGGAATTTGGACAAAGTAACATGTTGAAAGTTAAAAAGTAAAATCTCAAATTATATAGATATTTCATCAGTAAAATACAATAGTCATTTTTATTAACAATAAGCATACCACTTTGAATTTCGAGGTGATGTTTTCAATGACCCTCTGCCACTCCCCTGCAGGTACATATTCCAGCCCGCCATGGAACATGTTTATGCCCTCATGAAGAAGGACAGCTATGCGAGGTTCCTCCGCTCAGACCAGTACAAGCTGCTCATTGAACGATCACAGTCTGTCTTCACCAAGAAAAGGTATGTTGTTTTCTTCATTACTAAATCAATAACTCCCTTAGGTGTGTTCAGTAAGTAGCAGTAAGTAATGAGTCAATTTTGTAAGTACTAATTGTTGTAAGAACATACTATCATAATATAAATGTAAATTGTATTAAATTTAAAAAAAAAAGAAACCACATGGCATTATAGTTACCAGCAAGGAAGCCCCGCATTTTATGTGGACAAAAGCTGTTACAAAATGCACCCCAAGCTTTCCATTAACTGAACATGTTGACTGGGCTATATGCGTTTCACTGCAGGTTTTTCAACTTCGGTAGTAACCGTAAGAAGGCCCCGAGCCCTCAGGTGAACCGTCGAGGCAGTGCGTCCAGTGACGGTGCAGGGGTGGAGGGGGAGCTGGGCGGGCCGTCCTACCACTCCTTCAGCACAGGCAACCTCAAGGAGCTCGACGAGAAGCCTAAAGTTGCTGTCAGGTGAGTAGGATGTAATTGGCAACAACAGGAAATATATTTTGTGTTTCAGGCAGGAACTTGAAACATTAGGCATGCTAGGGATTATGTGTGTTTGGGCCTTGGAATCTTGATGCATGAGGCATATAGTGATTGGTCTGTTCATCTGTATGTCCATGACAGAATCAAAATGGCTATTTGTATGCCCCCTTCTTCGAAGATGTGGGGGTTTATGGTTTTTGGCCTGTCNGGGATGACACTTTTTGCCTAGACTGGATTTTTGTATAGAAGAGATTCCTTTAAAAAAAAAAAAAAAAAAAAAAAAAAAAAAAGGGGATTTTTTTTTGAGAATGGAATGGGTCCGACTATCGGACCCGTGAGATAGGCAGAAAAAGGCCTGATTGCCTATGACCAGAATCATTCAAACCAAATGTGCTTTCTAGAACCAACCAAAGGCATGTGTGTTTATCAAACACAGTTTCTTGTTTTTGATTGTTTTTATCTATTGATAAAAGGGAATCAAAAGTGTATACTGACTATGCTCTTTTCCATGACCAGATCCAGAATCTACTGTTGATAATAAAAATCACCTGCTTAATAGGGATGATCAAGTAAACCATTATTAACTTACTTTATTTGAAAAATAAAAATCTTGACATAATCAGATTTCAGGGGAAATGATCGGTGCATTAAAGTTTAGGGTCAGGGGGGTTTCATTAGGTAGATTGGGATTCGTGGAACATTACTTTGTTGTTTTGCCCTAAGTCAGGGGTGTACAAATCTATTAAAGGCCAGGATTCCAGCTGCCAAATCAGGTTGCTATCACTTACTTAATGGTCCCCATTAGTTTCTAGTTTTTTTCTCGCACTCACCCTACCAAAACAGGTTTTATCTCCAGATAAAGTGTGAATTTCAAGCTTTTTGACATTTTGTGGGAAACCATATGTTGTTAATATATTACTCCTAAGAGTACACAAATCGACTGGTTATTGGTATGATCATGATGATCGACACATACTATATAATCAAAAGGTGACAGTTTTAAATCATGTGGCTACAAGACAAGAAACCATGACAAAATCAGAGTGTTGACTGGTCTGACAATAGAGTCACCGGATTGGGCGAGTAGTTGACTGGTCTGACAATAGAGTCACCGGATTGGGCGAGTAGTTTGGATATGCTGTTCGCCTGGAGCAACATTTAAGTGGCCTATTTGAGTGGTCAATAGGAATGTTACACCCCTGCCCTTGGTGTGCAGAAACAACAGTATCAGCTTTTGTTTTCAATGTATGTCAATTTTGATGCATGTGAAACAGTTGATTTAGTCTATTCAAGAGTTGTTTAACAATAATTTTTGTTGGTTAGCTTGTAAATCTTGCATGTTTGGACTGCAATTTGAATTAGAAATACCAGACACAAATATTGATTTGAAGTTTTTTTATTATAATAACTATAACCATGTGTTATAAAAATATTTTGTTGTTAAGTGTTGAGAAATGTTTGTTTTGATTTTACCAGAACGTCATATGTAGGCTCTGAAAGCAGTATATACATGGGATCAGGGTAGGTACACACTTGTGTTCCTTGGTGGCAGGCTACTCGGGATTACCTTACCTACATGTAGCTTCCTCATGTGTCCACCCTTGTATTTATTCTAGTTTAAATGAAACTCCATGTAAGCTGCAGAATTTACCTGTTTTTTGTTGTTTTTAACCCGTTTTTAATGTGGTCTGCATTCTAATATTCATTTTCAGGAACAAAACATGACTTTTTATTGATGTTTAGCAAGTTTATGTTTCATTATACAGTGACCCCATGTTTTTCTGGATCTGAATAGTCCGGAAATCTCGTGATACGGACGAAAGTCAATGGGAACGGATTTTTTATGCAGTATTTTGCCCCGTTAAGTCCGGAATCTCGCGTTCCGGATCCGGATGTAGATTTCGCGACAACGATCTGTGTATTAAGCTGTTATTATGTCTCGTTAATCCGGATGCTTCACACCATGGGGGCTGAATCGCCCACCCGCCATATAAACAAAAGTGCAATCACCGAGAAGTGAAGAATGGTTGTTTTAGGCTTAATCGCCAACCCGATGTTTAAACAAAAGCGCGATCACCAAGGCGTGAAATATTATTCTGTTAAGGGGTGATAGCTAATAGGCGTGACTTAACATGATTCGACTCCGACTTTTAACTTAAATTGATGTCGGCATTACACAATGCATCTCAAATGACAAACTGTTAATCACGAACGTTACGTGTCACTATTTTAATCATTTCAACATTCTGTTGTATGAGACGGGTTATAAATAAAGATATTAAAACAGTATCGCAGTTTTATGTTTTATTTTCATTTGCCTTCAACACCCTTGATTTGTAACTCTGTGACGTCACCATCACATGAGATACACGCAGTCCTCGTGGAAAGTGTATACAGCAACGAAATATTGATTCAATACTAAGCTTTCAACGCTTAACTGTGTGCTTGTAACATTCACAAAAGCTTTACGTCATGTGTGTACATGTACTAAAATTCGGTTACGCGTTTTTGTATTTGCTTTTTTAAACTAAATAAATGTCTGCGTAGCAAGAAAATATCATTCGTGATGCGAACTAAGTATGTAAATGTACATTAACGTAAGGTTTATGTCATAAAGTAAATATTTAACTATTGACACGGCACTGGTTCGATAATCCGGAAGATTTGTTAATCCGGAAATTTCTGCCGGATAAACGCGGGATCACTGTACTTTCTGCATTTATTCTGGAGTCCTAATGGGCGCAAAGACTGTTAACAAATATATATAAAATGCTTTAAATACGTAAAAGGGTAAAAAGTTGTTTTTTAATTGCTTTGAACAATTGCATGATTACCCTGGCAGTGATACAACAACAACATTTCTAACCGTATTCTTAATGAGAATATATTAAATGGCCTGTAGTTTTCACTTGAAATATCAGTTATTGTTAAATGTCTAATGTTACTGTCTTTCTGTAATCATTTGACTGTAACAGACCACCCACGGACAAATAGCAAAATGTATTTCACGGTTGAAAATACCAGACATAGATTTTTTAACGTAATTTGGAGACTCCTAACATCATAGAGTAAAAACGCTATTAATCCTTAAAATATTGGTTGAGTAGTAAGTTTATAATTATTGTGCCTTTAACAGATTGAAAATATATCAAAATAACAAAGAGACATATATATATTTGCCCAGTAAGTAACTTTATAAGTATTCAAAAGTTATTCGACTGGGTGTAAACAAGGATTGCTTGTATGATATGTTAAAACATAAATTTAATGCGCATATACATTCCAATTCTTTACTGATAGAGATAAATGAAAGTGTTGAAATTAGACGACTCATGGAATTGCCGGACATTGCGCTACATTGTCTAAATATTGCTCTTAATTGGAGTTTCACTTGGCCATGAATTGAAATTTCACTGTTTAAGTTTCATTTCACTTTAAAATCGTTCAGCTTATTTTAATTTCCTAAGCACTTGTATTGTAGTTTGGTTCACTGTATTTTTTAATGCGACAGTAACATGCATTTGTCAACAAAATTGAATATCAGTGTTATATTCAGAGTGGTGTAGTGGAAATGTTGTCTGCACAACAACAGTTAAGATCGTTAGTATTACAAAGGAGCCCCTCTCTGGGAAAATGGGGTTTAATGCATTTGCATAGTGTTGTCCCAGATTAGCCTGTACAGTTTGCACAGGCTAATCAGGGATGACACTTTCACCTTTTATTATATTAAATTTGTGTTTAGAAGAATTCTCTTCTAATCGAAAATCCAGCTAAGATGGAAAGTGTAGTCCCTGATTAGCCTGTGCAGTGTAGTCCCTGATGAGCCTGTGCAGACTGCACAGGTAAATCTGAAACAACACTTTAGGCACATGCACATGCATTAAACCCCGTTTTCTCAGAGCAAGGTGCAAAGGTATCGATAGTACCTTATATCAATATTATTAAAAATATATACATGGTATTTTGTTAATCAAGTGATAGAATGCTTATTTGTCCAGAGCTTTCCATTGTAACAATATTTGTGTATTTCTATGTTGTATGGAGTGTTGTGTGTTTGTGATTGTGAGTAGATGTATATTGCTCAGTATACGTGGGACAATACACAGTTTTAAAAAACATCTATTGCTTATCATACATGTAAGGTAATAACAGACTTATGGTCATATCACAAATGTGTTTAAATTTGTTCCCATCATAATCTGCTATTCATAAGACATTATTTTTGAAAATGTGAAGACCTTTTACATCGTAATAAAATCAATATTGGTATTTTTATCGAGTCACCACATTGGATAAAAAAAATACGCTTGAGCCAACATGATGTCATATTAGAAAAGGCCACAAATAATCATATTGGTTATTTAAAGCATATATTATACTTTTTAACAGTTATGTTGGCATCTATAAGAATAATAATAATAATTTTGCCAATATTAATAAAAAAAATACATGATTTTTCTTTTCATCTTCCAAATTGCATGGCCCCATTGGCATTCGCAAAGTGATGAAAAGACTGGTTTATTTATGTCATAGTTTGGGTGTTTGTGTTGTTACATGTGACTGTCATTTTTTTGTCAATCTGTTAAACTTTGATATCCGGCCATAAAATCGGCCAAAGAAAGCCCTGGTTGCAAAAGTAAAAACACTGAGTAAAATTAAAAGCATAACGTAGGTCACACCAATTAATACTGATAAATATGCATCCTTTAATAATAGTATTTGTAGTCAAGTTTAAAAAGGTTTTTTGAAATTAACTATTTTGTAAAGTTCAGCTAGTTGTTTATTTGTATATATGTTAGAGAGGTTTGTCACCCTGTTATGCACATCTGGTTGTCCAAAATCAGTGGCCAGATGTTTCCTATCCTCAGACTTCTCCTCAATCACATCCCTGCAGTTATTTATATTGGCATAGTTCATTATATCATAAATGGTTTTTCTAACTGACTTCATATATATTGTATTTACGTTGAATCTCTTTTAATATTATCGATGCAAACAATATTTGTATGTTTTGATAAGCAAGTTGGTTTTTTAATGGTTTCAATATGAAAATTCTGTATCTGATACAGAAATATTAAGCTGATAATTAAGTTCATCCGGAACTCATTTCAATTATTTTCTTAAAGTCATTCTACAAATACTGTGCTTTGCTGTGTTATATGTGGGTTCTTCTTCTCTTCATCTGAATGCATATCAAAAGTTCATTGTTAAACAATTATGTCCGACATTAAAAATGTTCATTAAATACAGCAGTTTGACACTCAACACAATTTTGATGTATCCTTCAATTTCTATTTATTGTTTCTGCTCATGTGGAAAGTTGCTTGTAAAAATGTGTTTCTGTTATACATGTTATAACAGAATCATGTTGAGGAAAAATCTGATATGCTGGTCAAGAATCATAGGTTGATTGTAAAATGTAACTTTCTATTATATACATGTATGTTGTAACAATTGGATGCTCAACACAAGTACAGTATATGCTGGAAATGCTGCTCATGATTTCATGATTAATATCAAAGGTTTATCGTGAAATTTGAGTGTATATCGGATTGAAACTGAATCATAATGCAATACATATTCTGGCAATTTTAGTTGTCTGAGCAATTGAGTGAGTCATGATGACTCAAATTCTTGGTCATCTTTTCAAGGTTAAAAAAAATCTAGGCCAGGGATATGGCTGTCTTTTGGATTGCCTTGTGTCAGATTCACACTCAGTATAATTCTGATAAAATTTATATCCTGAAAATGCTGTTGATCATTCATTGACTCGTGCTATTTTTAGGACCTCCAATTCCCCATCTCTCCGGCGGCGTACCAATGACCTTGAAGGCAAGGTAACCATAGGCAGCGACCCTCGTCGCCGTAGCAACCTGGAGGTCCCCCGGTCCTCCTTCTCAACAACAAGCACCACCGATGCGGCCTGGAAGTCAGAGCACGTGCCGCAGTGCATCCCCCTCAACGTCCCGCGCACAAATGTGGTGACACCCTGGGAAGGGGAGACATAGACCCTGGGAGGGGGAGACATAGACAGCTGGAACGAGCATGGAGGCCACCACCTGGGCACAGTTGTTTAGAACACTCTTATTTGTTTATTGATAACCATTGTTAATGTACTAAGGCACATGGCTTTGATAATCTTAAGTGAATTCAACAATGACCAAAATCATCACAGTAATTAGGAGCTCAGCTGAATTAAGCCTTCATTGTTGAGTTCATTCCAACTTGATAATTTTGGCCAAATGTATCACTGTACAAAATTAGCACAAAGTAATAACCAGTTCTGCAGATATTAGCTTTTAANTGTATACATGTAACTGATAGTCTAAGTACTACTTTTTATGTCCCCCAGTCTATACTGTGGGACATATTGTTTTTGCCCTGTCTGTTTGTTGGTTTGTTTGTCTGTTGGTTTGTTTGCTCAAACTTTAACATTGGCCATAACTTTTGCAATATTGAAGATAGCAACTTGATATTTGGCATGCATGTGTATCTCATGGAGCTGCACATTTTGAGTGTTGAAAGGTCAAGGTCATCCTTCAAGGTCAAAGGTCAAATATATGGGTCAAAATCGCTCCAAAGGGGACATAGTGTTTCACAAACACATCTTGATTGTTTATGTATACCTCTATTTTTTTTATGAATGTGCAATATTTATGACACCAATAATTAGTATAATAACCAGCATTGAAAAATGATCTACCAGTAATTACTTAAGTCATGCCTGCAATATTGTATAAGATGTTTTGTTGATCCAAAGTTTGTTAACTAAGCACACTCAGCATATTTTCTGAGATGGTAAAATTTGGATTATTGTCATGAGTAAAAACTAATTTCTATTTTTGTTTTAGAATTGTAGATAGATCTGTAATTCAAACTTTGTCTGCGAACAAAACCTGACTATGCACTTATGTCCGAGGGTTGGGTGTAAAACTGGTGTATCTGAGGAATAGTTCCAGCTCGGATTGTTAGGTTTACAGTCTGCCCTCAATACTTGAACGTTTAAAAATTTCCAGTGAATAGGAAGTTTATTATTTTAAATACAGCCGACTTTTGATGGCCCGAAGTCGTGGGGACTGAAACAAAAACTTCTAGTGCTGAAACTTCGAGCCAAACGATTCCTTGTTTGATAAGACCTTAATGAAATGTAACCACTTCACTCTACAAAGGATGATAAAAACAAGATCCTGTTGACTTATGTTCTTGAACTCTTTCAATATAGTATGAAATAAAGTGTGAAATTTACGCCAAGGTGTGCATCATAGGTAACAAATAACATTCCATTTGATTTCTTCCTGATTTTGATAATGTGTTATATCTTCTTTGAATCACTTTAAGCGAGAAGTATTTATAAAAATATACTGTTTTTGGTATTTACTAGAATGGGTATGAAATACGTAATGTAAAAAAAGCAAATGCATGTATATTTTTATTATTTTATTGTAGAAGATTGTATTGGAATTTCAAAGTTATGCAAACTATTACATGTTACATTCTTTATGTTGAATGTGTAAAATAGGAATTTATTATTTAGAATCAATCCAACCTATTGTGCAATGCCTAGGAAACTCTCTTGCCAAAATGTTCATTTTATGTTCCTTCTCTATTATGCATATTGCTGTAGTGTACATGTACTATCTTCTGCCCTTTACATGTTATGTTTCTATAAGCCTGTTGTTTCTGTTTAACCAATATGCCATATTCATTCATATAGTGTGTTTGTATATTTAACCATCTGAAATTATAAAAGTGTGATTAGTGAACCCCTGCAAATCTTGGGTATAAATCATGGAGCGGTCTAACATCTATGATAAGGGACCAACAGATGACCCAAGTTGCCAATCATTATTGTCAGATATCTTACCTGTATCAGACCTGTATTAGACCTGTTTAAGACCTGATTGTTATTGGTTAACCCTCCATGTTTTGTAAATTGTAATGCACAATGTACACCGTGTTCTTGCACAGTGCCTTTTATGCTGTACCATAAATGCTTTTGTACAAAACCAGAACATGAACTATGTTCTTGACATGTTTGACGCCATGATTGTTAGTCCAGGAGAAACGAATACATAGTTGTGATTATTGAATGTTCAAAGCAAGGAAGATAAAACAAGCAAAAAGTGCTCCAATGGCATGTCAATTAATATTATTGCATCAATACAGTGTTTAATAACATACTATTGGGAGCCCATGTGTGGAAATCATGGAATGACTTTGAGCTCTTGTTTTAATGTCCCCCAGTCTATACTGGGGGACATATTGTTTTTGCCCTGTCTGTTTGTTGGTTGGTTTGTTTGTTTGTTTGCACAAACTTTAACATTGGTCATAACTTTTGCAATATTTAAGATAGCAACTTGATATTTGGCATGCATGTATATCTCATGGAGTTGCACATTTTGAGTGGTAAAAGGTCAAGGTCATCCTTCATTGTCAAAGGTCAAATATATGGGTCAAAATCGCTCAAAAGGGGACATAGTGTTTCTCAAACACATCACTTGTTTTAAAGTCAGTTTAACAAAACCTTGGTAAAAAAAAACTGTCTTCATAAAACCATAAAATATCTCTGCTTAGGTGTTGTGCTTGTTATGGTTTGAAGTTTTAAAAATTAGTCTTTCATTTTGGAATTGTAGATTGTGTGCTAGAAATGGGTCTTATTTTTGTGACCAAGGAATTATTACTGACACACTTTTCTTGTTTCTGATTAGAATTGTTGTTATTTTTTAACAACTGTGTGGGTGTTTCAATTTGTTTTTACTGTGCTACTGCTGGTGCAATAGTTCATTGTTCTTGTATTGAGGGAGTACAATGTGTGCAATATATTGATAGTCTGACCTACATAGAAATGTAAAAAAAGTCCAACCTGACTAAGCCGTCATCTGAGAACAGCGGTCACCTGCCTATAGAGGTCAATCTAGATTCCTCCGACACAAATCATTCTTCATTACACCTGAGTTTTACAATCACCTGGCTTTAAGGGCCAACGACCACTATATTTGACTCTGAATGCCATTTTTCAACTGTGTTCAGCGGTCACGCGGCAGTCATTTTGAGGTGTGAAAAGTAAACACTCAAATCAATCTGTATTGACGTCTATTACCTCTGACTTCAAAGCGACCTTTGTTCTTTTTCGGCTAAAGAATCTGATCGCGGTAACTGCCTTTGATATGATACATGCGGCCCGCTGTGACAAAAACAAACAAGAGCACCGTCGAGCGGATGCAAACGCTCGACTGTGGATGCTTGGATTATTATTTTTTACCTGTGACCTTGAATGTCATCATTGACCTTTTCACCACTCAAAATGTGCAGGTCGATGAGATACACTTAAATAAAACCCGTTTTTTTTACCTTTGACCTTGAAGGATGACCTTGACCTTTCACCACTCGAAATGTGTAGCTCCATGAGATACACATGCATGCCAAATATGAAGTTGCTATCTTCAATAATGCAAAAGTTATGGCCAATGTTTAAGTTTTCGGACGACTACGACTACGATGGCGACGCGGCAGACGAGAGGGCTATGACAATACCTCGGGTTTTCTTCGAAAACAGCCGAGCTAAAAATAGGGTGTTGAGATTTGTTTTCCTGTGATGATTATGGGGGATATCAGTCATGAACAAGATGCAGGAGTAATCAACAATACATGTATTATCCTTCAAAAATTCATAAGGTTAACAATATTTTTGAATTTAGATCAATATATAAGATATTAATTTGAAATAATAATAGAAATATATATGTTATTATACTTTTTATTGGCAATGAGCCTTTGTTTTCATTACACTGTGTGCAAACAACTAGGTGGAATAACGACCTGGCAATACATGTACTACCAACCATCTAAAAAGTGGACACCTGAGAACAGTGGTCACCTGTCTACAATGGCCAGTTTGGTCATTTCCCTTGACTCACCCATGTTCTCACGTTGGACTGTATGCTTTAAAATCACCTTTCATTCTGAACAATTGTGGCTTTGTTTTCTGCCAAAAAAAAATATCAGCGGATAGATAGCAGAACATTGCAGCCTATTAGAACAATGGTTAATTGTGAAGAAAAGTCTACTTGTTTATGAACTTCACTTTATAAAATGAGTTTGATTTTGCTGATGTTGTGTTGCTTCATAGCACATCTTTTCTTCAAGTTTGTTAGATCTATACCTTATGTTGTGTTGCTTCATAGCTTGACTATTTATCAAGTAGTTAAAGCAATGCTATTCACCCAGCACTTGTCATCAGCATAAAGCTGTGGGTAAGGTTTGCTTGCATCAAGTTAATATGTCTGCAATTACTACTGATACTCAATGGAAACTTCACACTCGTCTTTGGGGTCATTCATAATATGTAATATAACTTATCAAAACTCTGACCTGCTATTTAGCAGAAACATGCCCATTCTGTTTTAACCCTTTGCATGCTGGGAAATTTGTCGTCTGCTAAAATGTTGTCTGCTTAATTTCTAAAATTAGTATTTTCTTTGATTTCTTTTTAAAGAATACTTTCAGAATAGCAAACAGTTTGGATCCTGATGAGACCCAACGTTCTGTGGCGTCTCATCTGGATCCAAACTGTTTGCAAAAGATTCTAAATTCGGTTCCAGCACTGAAAGAGATAAGATTCTGTTCATAGTTTGCATGGAAGTATTGTTCATTGTTTGCCTTGAAGTATTGTATAACAGATTATGTTAATCAATTGTAATCTAGCGCATATCTTTATTGTCACAGGACAGAATGAATAGTCGAGTATGCCGTTGTCAAAATGTTTGTTAAAATGCTCACTTTAATGAGATATCTGTCATTTATATAAAATATTTTTTTTAGCTCACCTGATTGCTCAGGTGAGCTTTTGTGACCGGTCTTTGTCCGTCCGTCCGTCGTCTGTCCGTCCACATTTGTTCATAAACACTCTAGAGGCCACATTTATTGTCCGATCTTCATGAAACTTGGTCAGAAGATTTGTCCCAATGATATCTCGATTGAGTTCGAAACTGGGTCATGCTGGGTCAAAAAGTAGGTCACTAGGTCAAAAAAAAAGAAAACCTTTTAAACAGTGTAGAAGTCACATTTCATGCCAAATCTTCATGTAACTGTGTAAAATGTTTGCCTTAATGATATGTTGGTTGAGTTCAAAAGTGGTCCCGGTCCGTTGAAAAACATGGCCGCCAGTGGGCGGGGCAGTTTTGCTTATTTGGCTATAGAGAAACCTTGTAAACACTCTAGATGCCACATTTCTTGTCCAATCTTCATGAAACTTGGTCAGAAGATTTGTCCCAATGATATCTCGATCGAGTTCGAAACTGGGTCATGCGGGTCAAAAACTAGGCATTAGGTCAAAAAAAAAGAAAAACCTTGTAAACACTGTAGAAGTCACATTTCATGCCCAATCTTCATGTAACTTTTCAAAATGTTTGTCTTAATGATATGTTGGTTGAGTTCAAAAGTGGTTCTGGTCCGTTGAAAAACATGGCCCCCAGTGGGCGGGGCAGTTTTGCTTATTTGGCTATAGAGCAACCTTGTAAACACTCTAGGGGCCACATTTCTTGTCCGATCTTTATGAAACTTGGTCAGAAGATTTGTACCAATGATACCTCGATCGAGTTTGAAACTGGGTCATGCTGGGTCAAAAACTAGGTCACTAGGTAAAAAAAAAAGAAAAACCTTGTAAACACTGTAGAAGTTTCATTTCATGCCAAATCTTCATGTAACTTTGTCAAACTGTTTGTCTCAATGATATGTTGGTTGAGTTCAAAAGTGGTTCTGGTCCGTTGAAAAACATGGACCAGGTCAAAACTTGAAAAACCTTGTTTATCTTTAACCACAAAGCACGCAGCTTTGATATTTGATATGTGACAAAGATTGTTCAAATCATGCCACTGGGCAAGCTCATTTTACAGGTGAGTGCTCTTGGGCCATCTTGGCCCTCTTGTTTTAATAAAACACATAGGTAAAATGCATACATTTAAATTGTATGCCTGCCAAAAAATGTGCAATTTTTTACACATTGCTTGAATCAATCTCTTATTGGAAATGTTTGCCATTTTTGTTAATAATTGTATGAATAGATGTAATGCATGCCTTGCCCTTATTCTGAAGTCCTTGTCCAAAATGTAAACAGACATGGAAAATGATTATCGTAACCACAGTTTTACATGCAACTTTATTGCCAAAAGAAATAAAACTCTGTTTTTGAATGATCTCAGTTTGGTGCTGATCCCTGCCTTTTGTCTGCACAAGAAACACATATTTTATGTGTCACTTTGATGTTTTGAATGCAGAAAAAAAATCAACACAATATTATGGGTTTGGTTACTTGTGCACAAACTATCCTTAAATAACAAACTTTAATGTCTACAGCGATACTTGCATATTTTATTTGTTTAGATCATTGACAATAAATGTTTATACTTGTAAGGTCCACATTTATGATTTGACTGCACAGGTCTTAAATGCAGATGCCTGGTGGTTTTAGTTCTTACAATTGCATATTTGTTCCTGCCTTTAGGTAAAAACAATGTGGAAATCTTAGCCGCACAATAATCTATGTGCTTGTTAAAGCAGATGAAAAATCTGTGACTAAACCATTAGCCATAGCTAATGAAACATATCCTGGAGTACCATTCGTATCATAGTTCCATAGTTACAATTAAGGATATACAGGTCAGTCAAAGTTGAGGGCGGAATCATCCTTGCTGGTCTTAATGTGATTTGTTCCAAACATAAACAACAATGTTTAAGTTGTTCCAATCTGCAATATTAAACATTTGTAGTTTTAAGCTCACCTGAGAGCAGAGCCCAGCTTCCAGCATGATCAACTTCAAGCTTGTAATGGCAATAGAGACCACATTTTTCATCCGATCTTTATGGAAACTTGGGTCAGAATGTTTAACTTGATAATATCTGAGCTGAGTATGATCCTTGTTATGGCAATAGAGACCACATTTTTCATCGGATCTTGATGGAAACTTGGTCAGAATGTTTAACTTTACAATATATGAGCTGAGTATGATCCTTGTTATGGCAATAGAGACCACATTTTTCATCTGATCTTGATGGAAACTTGGTCAGAATGTTTATCTTGACAATATCTGAGCATGAACCTTGTTATGGCAATAGAGACCACATTTTTCATCGGATCTTGATGGAAACTTGGTCAGAATGTTTATCTTGACAATATCTGAGCTGAGTATGATCCTTGTTATGGCAATAGAGACCACATTTTTCATCCGATCTTGATGGAAACTTGGTTAGAATGTTTATCTTGACAATATCTGAGCTGAGTATGATCCTGGATCCCTTTTTTGGCCAAAAACTTGGTCACCAGGTTGAGTCTGACAATTGGATTACCTTCAACTCAGGCGAGAACGTCATTTTGTTTCAAGGTCAGTATATATAGGCAACGTTTGGCCACCTATTGCAAGCTTAAATGAAAGGTATATTTTCAAGTCTTATTGAATCAATATGTTTTTTTATGGGTTAGTATGCCAATTGTTTGAAATCAAAGCCAGAAATTCTAAAGCAGCTGGTTGGCTGATTTACCACTGCAGAAATCAAACCCATGATCTGCAAATATGTCGTCCAAGGACCTACCAACTGAGCTAGCAGGCTCTTCAATATCCTGGGAACATGGTTAATATTCAAAAGTTATTATTGATCCAACAAACATACACAGATAACATGAATCTTGCACTATTTCATTCAAACACAGATTGTGTGCATGCCTAAATCCTGAATTGCAGTTCAATGCTATTTATCTTATTCTAACTACGAGACCTGTTTTTTTTTTACTGGTAAGCTTAAGTTGTTCATTTGGTTTAGCATTTCTGATGTTGGATGTCAAATGTTTAACATGTTAATAGTGTTTGTGTTCCTGATTTTTGTATGCAAAAACGACAGAACAATCTGTCGACTGAGGTTTCCCTAAAGAGTTTTGCAAATTCATTCCAGAACCTTTATTCACCAACTTTGTGCACAGATTATTCTGTACATTACAATGTTTTGACAATGCTTTTATAAGGAGTCTTATTTGTTTTACCACCTCTTAACACATTATGCATGCAGAACAATTTATTAATGAGAAAAGCAACATCTGTAAACTTTATGTTATCCAATAGTGATCTGTTAATTAGCATTGCTGTATACAAAGATCTATCAATTAACACGAATCTTGATACAAAGATCTATCAATTAACACGAATCTTGATACAAAGATATATCAATTAACACGAATCTTAATACAAAGATCTTTCAATTAACATGAATCTTGATATATAATCTATCAATTAACACGAATCTTGATAGATAGATCTATCAATTAACACGAATCTTGATAGATTTTTAATTTCATCTGAGATTTGATTAAAAGGGTTGATGAAAAGAGAACAGTTTCACAATTATTCTTTATTCTACAATGTTGTGTAGATGATAGGCGGTATATGAGCCCTACAATGATGTCCCGAGTCTCAGATAATGTGCTCAAGCAGTCTTGTTGATGACTTGTTGCCTCAATGTCCTTTAACATGCCATATTTCTGTTATTTTGTTTTCCATCTTGTCCTAGTGTGTTTACCGACCTGTTACTTTTATACTGTTTTTTATCCATGTTTCTGTAGACAGCAAATAAATACAAACATAGACATGCTGTTTGACTGTTCACTTTTATTTGACAAGATGTTAAGGTGATAGCATGGAGTGCAGTGGCAATGTAACCTCCGTACATAATCATTGGAATACATGTACTAACAAGAGATATTTTAATGAGCATTGCTCATTTGTTTGAGGATGATAAATGTACACAAAATCCAAATAAAAATACTAAATACGTCTGAGATACAAAATCACTGGGATATAACAATGCATTTGTGATGACGCTTTGAATTTGTGATTACTTGGCGTTATTAGTTTTTTCCTTGAAATGAGCAAAAACATTCGATGGAGATTATTTAACCAACAAAAAAATAAATAAACAAGTGATGTGTTTGTGAAACACTATGTCCCCTTTTGAGCGATTTTGACTCATATATTTGACCTTTCAGCACTCAAAATGTGCAGCTCCATGAGATACACATGCATGCCAACTATCAAGTTGCTATCTTCAATATTGCAAAAGTTATGGCCAATGTTAAAGTTTGTGCAAACCAACAAACAAACAGACAGGGCAAAAACAATATGTCCCCCCGTATAGACTGGGGGACATAAAAAATACATGAATACACTTTTAGATCTCCTGGGCCTCATTTTACTATTTAAATTATGGAATTGTCCACATATTTTAAATTTGTATAATTCTTTGATTGACGCAACTTATTGAAATTAATTTGGGCTTGAAATATAAACATTGTAGTTAGTGAAATAATAAAAACTGTTTGTGTATCAAATATCGGATGTGCTATAACGAAACAAGCCATGTGACCCCTATAATTATTCAACTAGGCAAATTTTCGATGACTGAAATGGTCAAGCATATTACGTTGCTATACATCAATACTAAATAACACGATTTCTGCCTCCATGCTCTCAAGCAACAAGTGGTCATTGCCGCATAAGCATGCTGGTGTCAACTGTCCATGCCCTACATCCTTGAGTCTCAAACTGTGACCTTGACCTTGTCAATGATGGCATTGATGGTAGTGGCCACCTCAGTGGACATCTCCCCAGCTAGCAGACCCCCACACACTGTGTTCAGGATGTGCACAGACACACCATCCTCGTATACCTGCAAAATAGAGCATTTACAAGGCAAGACAACAAATACATCAGTGAAATTAAACATCCGATAACTGAGACCATAAAATACACTTGTGAAATTTAGGAATAAAGTATGTGGGACCTGTCCTATAAAACATTGTACAACAGAATTTGTCTAACAATTCAACTTCCAAAGAAGTGTATTTGCTGATTGCCAGCCTCTTTGATTGGTAGATTTCAGAAATTCTATTAATTTTCTTTCACACTAGATGCAACTTAATAGTCACTATGGTTTGTTACATAATGTACAACTTAATAGTCACTATGGTTTGTTACATAATGTACATCTTAATAGTCATTATGGTTTGTTACATAATGTACATCTTAATAGTCACTATGGTTTGTTACATAATGTACATCTAAATAGTCACTATGGTTTGTTACATAATGTACAACTTAATAGTCACTATGGTTTGTAACATAATGTACATCTTAACCTTATCACAGATCTTTACTGCATGTAGTCTTAAAAGCCCCACTTATTGTCAGAACTAGCAGACAAAGGAGACAACTCACCTTAGAAAGGGAATAGTCCCCTGGTATTTTGGTTCTCGTTGGCTGACAGCCCCTTATCAGTGTTACACCTATCTTGGAGACTGTGCCTGGTTGGTAGAGACACATGTTTTGGTACTGCTGCACAAAGGCGAACAGCATGTCCTGAAGTTGATCCTCTTTCAGATCAAGAGAGATAACTCTCTGAACACTCTTCAGTTTGGAGTTCCTAATGGCTACCTGAATCTTCTCCTCCAGAAGAGCTTCATCATTCAGATCATCCAGAATATCCATTGCCTGAAAGAAAGATGCAAATGGAAATTCTCAAAAACATAGTCTTAACTTTCAGCATATTTTGTTCTTCCCCTTTTGTACTTTTGCAGCATAAAGTACCGGTATATTCTTCTAATGCCCATAAGACACACACACATGCCCCCACATTTCACTTTTGTCGGAAAACGACTCTTATGGCGAGAAAAAATGAACAAAATACCCTTGTGCCTAAAAACCCTTATATGCAGGTTAATAAGGTTGTATGGTAATGTAACACACACACAAAATGAAGGTGCACAAGTTGATGTGCTGGTTAATATATTTGTCTAGTTTTATCCTTCAAGCATCACAACTTTGTGAGTTACACATCACACAAGTAAAAAGTTGTCTTTTATTAGGTTAAAAAGGGCCAAAACTCTGGCTATGTTGAAAAAATGCTAACCAAAATAAAGAGATGCGCAAGTTCACTTACTTATTAATATGTTTGCAAAGTTTCATCACTCAAGAAGAAATATGCTTTTAATTACGCTCGACGCAAGTTAAAAATGTTTTTGTTTTTTTTTCAAAAAAGGGATATAACTGAAGATTTCTCTGGTAAAAAAATAAAGCTTAAGATGAAAGTTGAGCAAATTTACACGCTGATTAATATGTTTGTAAAGTTTAATCCCTATTGCAGATTTTATTTTTAGTCACGCTAGATTAGTAAAAGAAAATGTCTTTATTTTTGCTAAAAAAAGGGCCAACTGTCCAGGTTTGTCAAAAAACATCTGAACCAAAAGTTCTCATGATGGCAAATATGTTTGTAAAGTTCACCACTCTAGCAATAATACTTTTTGAGTTGCATGCGAAATAAAAATCTGATTGATGGACGGAAGAACAAGGGCAAATCTATATGGCCGGCTCCCTCTGAAAGTGGGTTCTAAAAAACAAACGTAAACTATTACTCAAAACAAAAAAAATGATGTTTATGTATTTATAATGTTAAAGAAATAATTAAAACGTTTCAAACGTTTTACATTTAGAAATGAAAATGTTACAAAAATAATAATTAAGATGTTTTTACAAAACAGGAACTCACAAGTTTTAAATCGTATTCATCTACACCCAGGACAGCCAGGAAGGACCTAATCGCCTCAGTCTCCATTTCATTGATTGTCTTTGTGTCCCCTGTCAGGATCATGTCCTCCTCCGACACAGACACATGGGCATGTGAGCCCTCAATGCAGACGAGGTGCTTAACCAACGGGAGGTCGGCTGCTTGAAGTTGCAGAGTCATCTCTATGGAAACTGGNTAATCAATTTTACTTGAGTAGAATACAAAACTTAATTACTTATGTCCAACAGTTCTATAATAAATAAAAGACGTATGATAAACATTAGTGCTAGGTAAATGTTTGCCGTCGGAGCAAAAATACATTAAGTAACTCATTGGTGCATAAGATAGTAAGTAAGTGACTGTCTTGTACTGTTATTTAAAGTACTGAATATTACTGGATAAAAAGTACAGTAAGTGTTGAAATTTTATAGATGGACGTAATAATTTAATGCATATTGACTTGTAGTTAATTTCATACAACTGTTTTCAGCGCGGTAAAACAGTGCCTGAAGGCCTGGCTGCCAGCGATGATATCCGCTCTTACAGACAGCTGGCCTCTCATACAGTGAGTACTCAAACAATTCTGTTTCATATTGGAGTTTTAGTTGAGAGGAAGATTTTCATATTCAGTCGAATTTTAAGATTTACCTAAAAAACATACATTTCCAGACAAACATTTACTTTAAAAAATGTATTTGTTGCAAAACTATGTTGTTTGTGATTTTTTTAACGATTTTCATTAAGAACGTAATCCTCGAAACGTATTCCTTAATTGAGGGAAAACACAAGATTCGTGAAACCGGTCTGACTGTGTGTGGAAAGTCTCATTGTCAATGATGTGTGATTTTTGTTTAGTTGTGTGTTTTTTTCCACAGTTTTCAATAGTATTTCAGTCATTTGGCAGTATGTTAATCAACTCAAACTTTGCCTGGGTTCGCTGCAGGTTTACCATACTTATGCCAGTAACTGACAACTGTTCCAACTTAATCAGAGGTAGCAAGAATATGCCCATAAAAAGGGTTTCATGACCAATCCCCTCCCAAGTTATGTGGCCGGATTGCGGATTGAACCCATTATTCTCAGATTTGTAGTCCAGCACTCTACAAACTGAGCTAGCCGGCCGGACACATCATGGATGTAGCAAAAACGACTTCTAGATGCGGAAGTATGACCTCCTAGTAGCTGATTTACTCCCTGTTAATGTCATAGGTTTACAAATTGTTCTTAACCTTGCTGATTCCGTTTAAAAGTGAAAAGTTTGGGTGATCCCTGTTAGAGGAGGTGGTAGTGTATTTTCCTATACATGCTTATAAAGTTAAATACGTATTTGGGATGTTACGTTAGTGATGGAAAGACTGAACAGATGGGACTTGCATTTGCTGTGCATATGTTTAGTAGGTATTTAAAATAGTCAGGATTCAAATGTTTGTCAACATCCAAAGAGGCTCTCAAAATGTTTTTAAAATATCTCCATCTGTTGGGCATCTACATGTGTTATTTGCTCAGAAAGGCATATACTGGTTCTTCATCCACACGTTCCCTTCAGTCTGGCTGGCTAGCTCAGTTGATCAAGCAATATTTTACAAATCCAAGGTTCAGGGGTTCAATTTCGCATCCCGCCTCATAACTTGTGGCGGGGGATTGGTAATAAAGTTATTTCTATGACCTTTCTCCCCCTACCTCTAATGGAAGAAGGGCAGTTGTCAGTTGCTTGCGTTAGTTTGTGCACTTAGTACTGGTAAACCAGCTTACCCAGAAAAGCGTGATTAGGTTAATAATTAACTTTTATTCTATGGCTGGAAAACTGTTGAATACACATTACAGCAGGTGAAAAATTAAAATAAACAAAAAAAGAGCCTCACTCAGGGACAATATGGTTAATGCATGTGTGTAAAGTGTAGTCCCAGATTAGCTTCTGCAATCTACACAGGCTTATCAGGGACTGCACTTCCAGCCTGAACTGGATTTTAGTTAAGAAGAGACTTCCTTTAAATGAAGGACTGCACAGGCTAATCTGGGACGACACTTTGTGCACATGCATTAAGCCCGGTTTTCCCAGAGCGAGGCTCCAATCCAAACCGTTGTGTTGCAGGGTCTTCATAGCGCCAGTGTGCCAGGTATCCTCTCCCTGGACATCTGCCTGAGAGACACGTCCAAGATTGTCACCGGTGGCAATGACAAGAATGCCGTCGTGTTCAACAAGGACACCCAGCAGGTCATGGCCATCCTGAAAGGTCACTCAAAGAAGGTCACCAGCGTTATATACCATCCTGATGAGGTATGCTTACCAACTGAATGGTTTTTTACTATGTGGTGTAAAATTTACTGTCAGTAGTGTACTGTAACCATTGGCCCCATTTGCCAATGGCAACTGCAAATCCTTCTTACAAAAATTTGTGGAAATATTCTTGCAATATCAAAGATTTGGACAAGAACCATATTTTTCTTTGAGACAGCCTTATATTACATGGTGTTTAACTTATAAAAGTTTAAGAATTGGGGCTGACTAAGCCTGATTTATTTTACTACTAATTTTGCTAAAATTGTATTCAAATTATTAAAAGAAATATGTTTTGCTTATGGATTAGCATTTCAATAATTCCTCCTAAAATTAATGTATATTTAAGTTTTGGTCTATAATCCCTCTTGAAATCTACTGCCCCATTACAGGAGCTGGTAATTACAGCCTCTCCGGACTCGACCATCCGGGTGTGGGGTGTGCAGACGGCCCAGTGCGCCCAGATCATCCGGGCCCACGAGTCGCCCGTCACCGGTATCAGCCTGCACGCCACAGGCGACTACCTGCTCAGCTCATCTGTTGACATGGTATGTACAGTGGTGGTGATTGACATTTTGATAGGGCTTTTTATGTCCACCAGTATATACTGGGGGACATATTGTTTTTGCCCTGTCTGTTGGTCTGTTTGTTGGTTGGTTTGTTGGTTGGTTTGCGCCAACTTTAACATTGGCCATAACTTTTGCAATATTGAAGATAGCAACTTGATATTTGGCATGCATGTGTATCTCATTGAGCTGCACATTTTGAGTGGTGAAAGGTCAAGGTCATCCTTCAAGGTCAAAGGTCAAATTTATGGGTCAAAATCGCTCAAAAGTGGACATAGTGTTTCACAAACACATCTTGTTAAGGTTTATTATAGCTTGATTGAATTCAAATCCTTTTGGTTTTTAGAGACATTATGGAATCTTTTTCTTGGGAAGAACTTACAAAAGTGTCTTAGTAAGGATCTAAAAAATACACACCAGTGAGGATCCATCTTCTGTTACGTTTTAAGATGATAACGATTACAATACAATAATATTTTTTTCTTAACTTTTTGCTCAAATTGAGATGCTTGTCTAAACAGCTTGTTATGTTTTATCCCAAATATATCAGGATTTAAATACATAATATATATTCTAACTTTCAGCTTACATTGAGAGTCTTTTGTATGTTTTGTATGTTATATCCCCTAAAATCTATGTTCTTTTTTAGCACTGGGCTTTCTCTGACATCAGGACTGGAACTGTGCTCTGTAAAGTGTCTGACACCTCCTCACAAAATGGTATCTATACTTCTATATACGTCTGTATCCATGTAGTTTTATTTTGCCTACCGGGTAATCCCCTTTTCACCCACATTAAAGACAAACATTCAAAAACGTATTTTTAACTTGTGAGTTTTTTTTAATTAAATGTTCAAGCTTCAAATTTTAAATGTATTACTGAAGGTTTAAGCATGAATCTGTGGTTTCTTATGTGGAAATTCAAAGCAGATATTATAGTTTCCCACTAAGCTGTATCAATTTTTTGAGAATCATGTTTTCAAATGAACCTCGTTCTGCAAAAACTTGGCTTATTCATTAAATTTCATTTTGCGTAAAGTGTTGTCCCATGTGAGCCTGTGCAGTCTGCACAGGCTCATCAGGGACGACACTTTCTGCTTTAATTGAATTTTTAAAGTTATTCTCTTCTAAATGAAAAACCAGTTAAGGCGGAAAGTGTTGTCCCAGTGTTTTTCTAATGGCTCAAATGTTCATTGGCATACAATATTTCGCTTCAGCCCTGACCTGCGCACAGTTCCACCCGGACGGTCTGATTTTCGGGACAGGAACTGAAGACTCCATGATCAAGGTCTGGGATCTGAAGGAGAGAATCAACGTGGCCAACTTCCCTGGTCACCAGGGGCCCATCACCAGCATTGCTTTCTCTGAAAACGGTTGGTTCTGGCATTTAGTTGATGCTGTATTTAGTATACAACGATAGTGGTGAGCAACTTCTCTGGCACTAAGGGGCCCATCTGATCATTTGAATTATCATCACCATATGGTCTATTTTATCAGGACTTTAGTGCTATATTTGCTATATGAATAATTTATTTATGGCTGTCGTATTTATCAGACTGTGTGGTCACCAATTTAGTGCCTGATATCTGCATCCTGTATTAATGCTGATTGTAAGGCATTTTTTCCTGACACGGCTATTTTTATTAGGTATATTGTTTTTGGCCTGTCTGTCTCTCTGTCCCAAAACTTTAACCTTGGTCATAACTTTTGCAATATTGAAGATAGCAACTTGATATTTGGCATGCATGTGTATCTCATGGAGCTGCACATTTTGAGTGGTGAAAGGTCAAGGTCATCCTTCAAGGTCAAAGGTCAAATATATGGCTTCAAATTGCTGTAGGGGGCATTGTGTTTCTGACAAACACAGCTCTTGCTGTAGATACGTATAAATGCTAAGCACTAACATCTATGATTTTTAGCTCACCTGCACAACGTGCTCATGATGAGCTTTTGGGATCGCCTTTTGTCCGTCGTGTGTCCTACGTCAACATTTTACCTTGTGAACACTTTAGAGGCCACATTTCTTGTCTGATCTTCATGAAACTTGGTCTGAACATTTGTCCCAATGATACCTCGATTAAGTTCGAAACTGGGTCATGCTGGGTCGAAAATGGTTCCTGTCTGTTGAAAAACATGGCCGCCAGGGGGCGGGGCAGTTTTCCTAATATGGCTATAGAGAAACCTTGTNTAGGGCCCATGGCCATCTTGTTTTCTATTCATTCAGACATAAACATAGTATCTCTTACATGAGACTTTATTTCCGGATCATATTCTTCATAGAAGTGTATTATAATTCAGTTGTAACTAAAAATCAATGTTTGATGACAGTGCCAAGGCCAGAAATTAATCTCTATGATGGGTTGTAGGTTATTTCCTTGCAACATCAGCCGAAGACTCCGTCGTCAAACTGTGGGATCTGCGAAAACTCAAGAACTTTAAAACCATCCAGCTCGATGACAAATATGAGGTAACTTTACCTAGGCTTCTGTATTTATGCAACAAGACCAGACTTTTTTATGACACTTTCTGTGGTTATATCAGTTTGAAGCTTGAAACATGTAATTATTTGATGAAATACATCATGTAATTCATGTGTTTGAGTATTATAAAGCATTGACATTTTGGGCAATCTTTTTTCTGGGATCAAGTAAATGGCCAAATTAACTTGCCCTCTGGGCAAGTGGGATTCAAATCCTGAAGTAAACTTAAGTAAGCTTTGGTAAAAATCTGTTAAATATGTTTCATTGAAAGTTCTACTTGTCTTTTTCTTATATTTAATTTCTGTAGTTTTAAACCCATTTATTTAAACTTGCTGGCATTGAAAGCCTAAGGCTTATTGATACACTCAAGAATTTTGTCTCTTTTTTTCGGTCATGATTAGTATTGTGTGTTAAATTCCATGCAGGTCTGATCACATTACTTCAATCTCCATGATGATTGTGATTAGAGTAGCCTTGTTCTGGGAAAACTGGGCTTAATGCATGTGGGGAAAGTGTCATCCCAAATAAGCCTGTGAAGTCCGCACAGGCTAATAAGGGACATCATTTCTGCTTTTATTGTATTTTTTGAAGTCTCTTTTTAGCAATAATCCAGTTTATGCGAAAAGTGTTGTCTTAGATTAGCCTGTGCAAACTGCACAGGCTAATCTGGGACCACACTTTATGCACATGCATTAAGCCCAGTTTTCGAGGTTTTAATCAGGTGTATTGGTGTCCTTGCAGGTTCGGTCCCTGGCCTTTGACCAGAGCGGTACATACCTGGCGGTGGCTGGCAGTGATGTGAGGTAAACTGAAGGAGAAAACTTGTTTCTTGTAGTTTATACTTCGATGTTTGTAAGTTTAAAAAATAACGCAGTGTCACTCTGCTGATGTTTTGCTTTTGAGAAGCATTTTTGTGGTTGTATGTTTGTGAATATACTGAAAATATATAAACCTGTATGCATTTCGCCTAAGAATGTATTAAATATTGGAAGGTCAAATTACATTAAGTTTTCTGTAATGGCATCATTAAACTCGTGTGCATCCAAACAATACCAAATGCAAAGATTGGAAACATTTGAAGCACTTCATTTATGTTTAATAGTATCATATTAAAAAGCTTTTACAGGAGATGATTGTGATCCTCGCTCTGGGAAAACTGGACTAAATACATGTGCGTTAATTTCATCCCAGATTTACCTGTACAGTCTGCACAGGCTAATCAGGGATGACACTTTCCGCTTTTATGTTTTTTTCTGTTTGAAGAAAGTCTTTTCTTACAGAAAGTCCAGTCTAGGTGGAAAGTATCATCCTTTGAAAGACAGTGAGGACTGCACAGGCTAATTAGGGATGACACTTTACGCACATGCATTAAACCCAGTTTTCCCTGGGCGACTAATTGTAGATTCAATCCGCTCTATGTATGTTCCAGGGTGTACCTGTGCAAGCAGTGGCAGGAGCTGGCAGTGTTCAACGACCACACCGCCATGGCGACCGGGGTCAAGTTTGGGCACAACTCCCAGTTCATCGCTTCTGCCAGCATGGACCGCTCTGTGAAATTCTTTGGAGTTTGAGCCCCGGGCAGCGTGGACTGTATACTGAAGATGCTGAGAGAATCACGCAGTCACGATGCATCACTTTATGTTGTTTTGCACTTTGTGTTGATGCTGGTATAAAGAAACTTTGTAAGTTTTATAAACTTTGAAAATAACTTGTTTGAAAATGCAATATTTTTTGGAGATACATAATTTGGATACACAAATTGAATTAAAATATGATTAAATTGAATCCTATTGCATATCGTTTTATTTGTGTAGTAAAAACACATAATAAATATACTTCACAAACTTTTTATCGATGCCAGAGGTGTTTTAAATACAAAGGTAATAGTTAAACATTAAATACAAGTTTTTGTAGATCCACTATTTTTGGATACATTAATAAAAAAAAACAGGAGTCCATTTATGGAACCCCGTGACTGATTGGCTAATGTGATCCCTGTATACAAGTATTGTGATGCATTGTGAATTGTGTGTATCTTCAATGGTGATAAGCATATGAGCTGGGTTCTGGGAAAACTGGGCTTAATGCATGTGCTTAAAGTGTCATCCCAGATTAGCCTGTGCAGACTAATCAAGGACGACACTTTCCATTTTTATGGTATTTTTTGTTTAAAGGGAGTCTTTTCTAAATGGAAATCCAGTTAGGGCGATAAGTTTCTTCCCTGATTAGCTTGTGCTGACTGCACAGGCTAATCTGGGATGACACTTTATGCACATGCATTAAGCCCATTTTCCCCAAAACGCTCATATTGACAATGATTTAGACCTTTGTAGGGTTATAAAACTACTTTGATGTCCAAAAAAACAGGTACTTTGTATGACAATTGTGCGTATTAATTAGTAGAATGTTTGTGTACCATAGAAAGAATGGTATTGAGAATGAACTGGATTGAAATAGAGACATTTGTCAAGTCCACATTGTCACGATTGCAGAAGAGATGTACTCAAAAAAATGAATGTGGTGATTGTTCGCAGTTGATTTAATTTGATGCAAAAGTTCAGTTAGTCAAAACTACCAACAAACAGAACAATTAGGTCAAAATTGTTAAAACTTTCAAAAACATTTACATTTGTATTCATTCATGGCTGAAGTTTCTTTGTTGGTTTGATGTTTTATTTTAAAGATGCATTTGAAATGTGTATACAAATTTGCACTTACTTTCTTTTTATAACAATTGTATAGATATGTGTAGATTTACATTTAGTAATGATAGAATGAGTGAGATATTTCTGTTGTATTTCGTCAACTTTTTTTTTAAACCAATTAGTGTTTCTTAATCGGGTGTCTCTTTATTTCATCTCTGTACATAAATATATCATGCCAAGCATCTAGACCAAATTGTGTTGGCAAATAAAATCCATGTAATAGCTTCTTAGTTTTTCAGTAACGCAAGATTTTTTTTTATCTTTCCTAAAATGTATTCTGTGTATTTGTCAATGTTATTATATAACACCCATGTTTTAACTGTTTTCAATGTCATTGTCATTTAATAAATGTCGGTTATTATTAAATGATTTGCAAGAATGGTCATTTAACACGAGTTATCAATATTGTTTCGACATTTAAACTTAGATATTGTCAAGATAAACATTCTGACCAAGTTTCATCCAGATTGAATCAGAAATGTGACCTCTAGAGTGGTTTCAAGGTTCTCTTAAGATTTGACCTGGTGATCAAGTTATTGGTGAACAAGAGTCAAACTCGGTCTAGATATTGTAAAGATAATTTTTATTCAAGTTTCATCAAGATTGGGTCATAAGGCTGGGTGTAGTGCTCAGTTAGTAGTGTTCAGTGAGTAGTATTCAATGATTAGTGTTCAGTGAGTAGTGTTCGGTGAGTAGTATTCAGTGAGTAGTGTTCAGTGAGTAGTATTCAATAAGTAGTATTCAGTGAGTAGTGTTCAGTGAGTAGTGCTCAGTGAGTAGTAATCAGTGAGTAGTATTCAATGATTAGTGTTCAGTGAGTAGTGTTCAGTGAGTAGCAATCAGTTAGTAGTGCTCAGTGAGTAGTGCTCAGTGACTTGTTTTCAGTGAATAGTAATCAGTTAGTAGTGCTCAAAGAGAAGTGTTCAGTGAGTAGTGCTCAGTAAGTGGTAATCAGTAGTGTTCGGTGAGTAGTAATCAGTGAGTAGTGCTCAGTGAATAGTATTCGGTGAGTAGTATTCAGTGAGTAGTGTTCAGTGAGTAGTGCTCAGTGAGTTGTTTTCAGTGAATAGTAATCAGTTAGTAGTGCTCAAAGAGTAGTGTTCAGTGAGTAGTGCTCAGTGAGTAGTAATCAGTAGTGTTCGGTGAGTAGAAATCAGTGAGTAGTGCTCAGTGAATAGTATTCAGTGAGTAGTGTTCAGTGAGTAGTATTCAGTGAGTAGTGTTCAGTAAGTAGTGTTCAGTGAGTAGTAATCAGTGAGTAGTGTTCAGTGAGTAGTAATCAGTTAGTAGTGTTCAGTGAGTAGTAATCAGTGAGAAGTGTTCAGTGAGTGGTAATCAGTAAGTAGTGTTCAGTGAGTAGTGCTCAGTGTGTAGTATTCAATGAGTAGTGTTAAATGAGTAGTGTTCAGTGAGTATGGCTCGGTGAGTAGTATTGAGTGACAAGTGTTCAGTGAGTAGCACTCAGTGAGTAGTGTTCAGTGAGTATTATTCAGTGAGTAGTGTTCAGTAAGTAGTGCACAGTGAGTAGTGTTCAGTGAGTAGCACCAAGTGAGTAGTGCTCAGTTAATAGTGTTCAGTGAGTAGTTAAACAAGGGAGGTATGAAAAGAACCGAGAAAAAACCTCCAAGGCCCATAACTCACACAAAAATCAATGGACCGGAACGAAACTTACACTTCGTCTGTAAGTCATGTAGGTAGACTCACGCACAAAATATCAGGTCAAAAACTGAAAGCGTTTAGGAAAAAAAGTCCAGAAATTGGAAGCTGATACGATTTCTTACAATATATATAAGACACATTCGCACTTCTAAATGCTGTTCAAACTGGATTTATTCTGATTGGTGAATAATGTTGTAACCACAAGTGAGTTTTCTTGCTCCCACTAGTTACTGAGTTGAACCCTTGAGTTAGTTCTCTCGTTACTTCTACATATTCGAGGTATTACTGATTTTCAACATTACCCCATAGCATTCGTACAGGATCGTTTTGATTCAGTCTGTTCCTCTTCCAGTCAGAGATCTTCCATAATGTATCACACATTGAAATTTTCCAATGAAGCATTTTCCACATTTGTTGAAACTATGTGACATGAGAAGTAAATACTAAACAAACACATGTGAAAATACTGTTTAAAACAAGAGAAAAACATCTGTTATACATGGACAAACAAAAGTGCCTACATCACAATGAAATACAATAAAGATGTCAATAATAACAGATACTAACAAATTGACTTGAAACAGGAAGTAAAAGTCTTTCCTTTATCAATCGCTGTATATTTTCAACTTTACCTAAGACATATTTGATAAATATGCAACATATTTTACGTACAAGACCCAGAGTCTGCCCTTGTGTGTTTGGTTGTTCTTCACCATACTGTACCACGAGGTTAGCTACTGGTACTTTGGCTTACCCCCAAAACACAAGAATGCACCAACATTGAAAACCTTTCAGTAAAGATAACACTAATAGCTAAAAAAATCGCTTTGATTAAACATTTGTACCAATCTTCGTAAGTCTTTGTAAGATATTATAAATCAGTACTGGGAAACACTCTGGATCTTCAAATAGTGCAGCCTCATACGTGGGACGACCCATTTAAACTAGAAACTACATATACTAAGCAAGTTTACCATAAGGCATGGATAATTTTTTTAATTAACTGCATACAAGTAAAGCATTGTTTATTGGATATGTCTTACATTGGATATGTCTTATATACCGAATATAATTCAACATGAGGTATTTAATAGACTACTGCCGGCTATAAAGAAAATCAACAATCGAGTAAAAAATATGGCACTAAAATACTGATTACCGGTATTGCTATTGTATAATAATGACACATTACATATTACAAGAAAGAAGGAAGCAGGAGCTTTAACATTGTCATTTGCAATAAATATGTTCATCGACCTACTGAAAAACATAAATGTTATTTTTGCTCAGTTCAATTTTAGATACACAATGTTTTAAACCATTCATAACTAGAAATACTGGAGCTTTGTATTATACACTTATAATAAATATACCGGTAAATAAATTATGCTACAAAAACTAACAAGTTACAAACATGCAAAACAAGTGATGTGTTTGTGAAACAGTATGTCCCCTTTTGAGCGATTTTGACCCATATATTTGACCTTGACCTTTCACCACTCAAAATCTGCAGCTCCATGAGATACACATGCATGCCAAATATCAAGTGGCTATCTTCAATATTGAAAAAGTTATGGCCAAATGTTAAAGTTTGTGCAAACCAACAAACAAACGGGGCAAAAACAATATGTCCCCCAGTATAGACTGGGGGACATAACAATACATAACAGTAACAATACCTTTGGTACAATAAATTATGACAATGTTATAAATAAAATTTGTAAAAAACAGAAACGAAATTTGTAAAAAACAGAAACAACAACAGCAAATGAAAATAATCTAACTAAAAAAAGTTAATGTTTTCAATTCATCCATCGTCTCCTGTGGAGTTTAATGGCTGACTATCCCTGCCGTCTGCTTTCCGGCAATCCATCTCTGGCCAGTACTGCGGGTGACGTTCCAGAAAGTCGGTCAGCTTGGTGGGAAAATCTGTCATCACGCCTGTGGCGCCCAGCTTGAAAGCCCGAGCAAAGTCCTCCTCTTCATTTAGCACCCATAAGTATGTCTGCAAAAGAATGGCAATACATGACAGCTCTTTATGATAAGATTTAGCTTTTTGCACCTGTAGGGTATGTCTTCACAAGAGTGTTTCAGGATTTGTGCAAAGGAAAATGTGGCGTGTTCTGAGAAAACTGGGCAAAATGTTTNGTTCATTTTTGTGACCCCCGGGGCAGGGTCAAATTTGACCCCAGGGGCATAATTTGAACAAACAAAGTAGAGAACTATTAAATGTCACTACATACCAAATGTGGTAGCACTAGGCCCAATGGTTATGGACAAGAAGATTTTTAAAGTTTGCATTAAATAGGCTTTATATAAGCATATGTTCAATTTATTGACCCCCGGGGCGGGGTCAAATTTGACCCCAGGGGCATAATTTGAACAAATTTGAAAGAGGTTCACCCCAGGAACATTTGTGAGAAGTTTTATTAGAATTGGACTTGTAGTTTAGGAGAAGAAGATGTTTAAAGAAAAAGTTAACGCACGCACGGACGCACGACCGACACAGGACCATGACATAAGCCCCGATGGCCTCTTGCCAGTGGAGCTAAAATCTATATTGTATACTAACAAAATGACGTGTAAACTAACGAAACAATTTGTAATGTATGGAGGTGAATAAACGCTATAAATTCAAAAAAAAAAAGAAAAAAGAAAGAAAGTATTACAAAGTAAACAAATCAACCAGTAGCAAGAAATTTCTTCAACTATATTGTATTAAAACTGTTAGCACATTAGCAAGGATTTACAAGCAATACCACAATGCATGCAGATTGAGAACAGAGTGTCTGCCTCCATACCATCACTGTAGGCGATATAGACAGGGATGGTGTCAAGGCTGGTGCAGCAGTTCAGCTTGGTGATCAGCTGTGAAGAGTCCAGGACTGGGCCACATGGCATGGTCCTCAAGGGAACAGCAGTCGAGGGAACTACTGGGGGGATAGAAATACCTTCAGGTGCTTCCGGTGTTGACTGTAAAAATAGAAAGCTAATATGTGACTTGTAGCTGTTCTAAAAAACCACAACTTTATTTTCCTACTATGTGATATTGAAACTTGTCATACAGCCAAAAATATCATGTTATTGTAAAAATTTATATTTAAAAAGAAGTCCCAAAAATAAGTCACATGTTAAATGATTTGTGATATAACAAGATCTGTCCAAAGACAGCAAGCTTGACTATTGTTCTTCTGCTTTGATGGAATAATGAACATTTTCTGTCATTATTCTCATACCACACAGAAATATTGTAGATGAATATCTGTAGTAGTTATATAGAATTTGTAAACTGAATGCTGAATATTTATAAATTAAAACATTGAATGTGACCTTGCCAGGAAACTAGATTGTCAGCCTTTTACAAATTAATTTTAATAGTTGAATTTAATTAACTTTTAAAGCCAGATCTGCGACTAAGCTACCTTAGCATAAAATTAAAACACATTATCTCCATCCTCTTTCAAGGTATAAGCGAAAAGCATTTTATATCTTTAGTAAAAATGACCTTGACTTAACTGGCCCAAAATGTTATCCCATCCTAGGTCTGCATGAGAGCTACCTACAGTTAAGTTATTAGGGGAAACTCTTGTTCTTTTTTCTTTTTTTAGAAACAGTGACTTCGACACCACTGACCCCAAATTTAATTCCTCACTGGATCAGCCTGTAACTTACACAAACTAACAAATTCAGCACGATTTCTCCATCCTAAGTTATTGAGTGCAAACTTTTCATCTATTTTGAGCAGCAGTGACCATGAAATTGACCCAATTGGTCCCTAATGCAACCCCATGCTAGATCTGCATGTCAGCTAGAGAGGTTGGTCCCTAATGCAACCCCATGCTAGATCTGCATGTCAGCTAGAGAGGAGTTATTGAATGCAAATATTACCTGAATTTCCTAAGTACAAAGAGTACTATATGGGGCATACGGTAGTTCTGCTTAATTGCAGGTCAGAGCTATGGGCCTTGGTATGTGATCTAGCATGATGACCCCGGATACATGTGTAAAGTTTCCATTGAATATATGTAGTAGATACAGAGATATGTACTTGTTGCATGCTAACTTAAACCTGAATTTCAACTTGCATGCACACCTTTATTGGACTTTTCTAATTACCAAAGTGTGCTTAATTATGCTTATTGGCTGTTAAAAGATATAGGTCTTGATTTGTGAATGTTCATAAAGATTCTGAACACATATGTTACGTTCTATTTCAATGTCTGTAGTAAACATGAGTTCCGCGGTCGGAGACACTTATGTGACACTTATTGTGACAGTGACCTTGACCTTTGACCTAGTGACCCCAATTTCAATAGGGGTCATCTACTGTCCAAGGCCAATGCACATGTAAAGTATCAAGACAATCCGATTTTCACACTTATTGTGACAATGAGCTTGACCTTTGATCTAGTGACCCCAATATCACTAGGGGTCATTTACTGTCTAAGGCCAATGCGCCTATGAAGCATCAAGCCAATCGGTCAATTCGTTGACGAGTTATTGATCGTAAACAATTTTCACTCTTATTGTGACAGTGACCTTTACCTTTGACCCCAATTTCAATAGGGGTCATCTACTGTCCAAGGCCAATGCACGTGTGAAGTATCAAGCCAATCGGTCAATTTGCTGACGAGTTATTGATCGGAAACGATTTCCACACTTATTGTGACAGTGACCTTGACCTTTGACCTAGTAACCTTAATTTTAATAGGGGTCATCTACTGTCCAAGGCCAATGCACATGTGAAGTATCAAGCCAATCGGTCAATCCGTTCACAAGTTATTGATCGGAAACGAACTGGTCTCCCGACAGACACACAGACCGACCGCCCTTCTTCCAGCAAAACAATATGCCCCCTCTTCTTCGAAGGGGTGCATAATAAAAGGATATGGAGTAGTTGCATGTTTACGTTAACCAGAATTACAAATAGGGTCATTATTTTGCTTAATTCCCGGTAAGCCTTCTGGAACATGGTCAGTGAGCTCACACAATGATCCAAACCACTGTGTAAAGTTTCAGTTGAATACCTGTAGTAGAAACAGTGATACGGTGATTTTGCCTGTTTACCTTAACCAAAGCATCAGGAGTAGTATTTCTTGGACTAATCAGTGAAAACCACAGCTAAAAATATACATGTTTTACTCAACAAACACGCCACTCAGTCTTTAATTGAATACAGTACAACATATGTTTTCTGTTGAGATTGGTTTTCCTTGACAACCGTAACTAGACAGTGGGTACCTGCTGTTCATCCTTGCTGGGCACCGGCCTCAAACTGTCCCTCAGGTGACACAACTCCTGCACAGTCATGCTTCTAATCTGAACAGAAACACAGGTGAACATCTATATCCCTATATACATCCAAAGAAGAAAACAATCAATGTTGGTAAATGAAAGGACTATTGTTAGAATTGTTTTTTAATTCAACGGACATATAAAACATATAACTTGTATGAACTATGAACAGACTGACCACCAATCAATTGCATTACCTAATAAATATTAACAACATTTAAATATGAGCACATCTTTCACATCTGGAGATAATTAATTTATAACACAATGCAACATCAGAATGCCCTGCTTAAACAGGAGTTAAAACTTAAAATTTAAATTTTTTCCAAGTATATTATTTCTATTACAGAAAATATATTATTATATTCAATGACTGGTTGTATTCAGTATGTCCATAATTATGAAAATATACATACCAAATATGTATTGGTTTAAATGACCACTCAAAATATACATTGAGTTATCAGTGACAAACGTGACTGATTAATAATTAATCATGACAAATATCCACGTTTTTAAGTATTCACAAATGTTCCACGCTATAAATTTTACAAGGTTTTATGTGTGCTTATTCTTTTTTATATAAGTTCAAAAAAGAATGGCTAAAAACTACATTATTGATATAATATGAATTGTATAAATATAATGTAACTATATTGTAGTGTTTAAATGCAACTTATTATTTATAAATTTGTAAATACATACACAATTTGTTAAACATCCCACCCTACTGACAGTGTAGTGATGTGTTGCTTATAGGCATCTAAAGGGCATCATAATGAGAAATATTGGTGCTAAACATTTTTCTAATGAAGTAAGACCTTATTTTAACAATGAAAATACTAACGCTTACAAAAGTTTACTTGTGAAATGTATCCTTCGGTTACAGTGTATCAAGTGCTTAAGGAAAGGAGTAAAAGAATTTCTGAATAAATGCAAATGCAGCAATAAACGATTTACCTTCAAAGATATATTTAATTCCCATTAAATCCTTGCCAAAATTGTTTATTTACAGCGTGTTTAAGCATGCAAAGCCGATAGTTCCATACACACCCGCATAAGATTCACTACTATGACTACTATGGTCACCTTGTATCGAGACCTAACAACAGGAAGAAAGAGTACTCGATTGCAATAGGCATTAGGTCAACTGAACATAAAAATTGATTCACTGCACTAAAAAAAGATTTGATATAATAAACGTCCAATGGGAACAGGGGTATTCCCACTGAACACGCGAATATTGCCGGACGCGATGTGCACGCACTGCCCTTATGCTAGAATCTACAATGATTTCATGCAATATTTACTGAAAATTGAGAGAAAGTGAAAGTAGTTTTTTTTGAAGTGTTGTGTTATCACTGCAGTAGTGTAATCTTCAACTTCATTTTGCAATGTATGTGGAAATTTTTTAAGGAAGAGGACCAACAAAAGGTAAATGTTATATGTTAAAACTTTTCTCTAAGGTACACGTCTTGAATTTTGATATCCTACTTCATCAGTGTTGAAGACCAGAGCTGCATGTTTCATGTCCAAGGCAACGTATTTATCCACGCCCAGTTCCAGCAGTGAAAGGGAGCCTTCTACGCTTGATAAATCTTTAAGGCCTGGTACACGGTAACAGAAAAGAGTTCATTCAATGCGTAAATATTGTGGATTGTTATGTTTTAATATTAAACAAAAAGTCAGAATACTATAAAAATGTAACGATTCTTCCTAAAATGTCAGTCAAGACGTAAACAGTGACATATAACTGTACAAATATAAATATTTTTCAAAAGGTGTGACAGGCTGATCCAATAGAATTTTACCAATTATACATTGTTGGATGTATTGACAAAACCCAGAGCCAAGGATAATGGTTTTCATCACTTCAGTGGGTGGGTTTTCATCACCTTAGTGGGTGATGATATTGCATTAAGGTATAATGAATTGGCCCAGGGGCAAATATTAACATAAGATATAAAAATTTACCAAAAACAATTGTTCAAAGAATTGTAACTATTTTGAAAAAAAACTCCCTCCAGTCCAGAATCTATTGCATTCTATGAATGCCCAACACTCCCTGCCTAGTGGAGAGGAGGGACATTGACAGGGACTTAACAATGCAACACCAAGTTTCTTCATGAATGATACTTCTCTTATTTGGGTTAACCTATCCTTACCAAGCAAGGAGCACACCATGGCATCAACATCAGACGGCCCAGATGCCCAGTCCTTCACTCCCCCAGGGCCTGATATCCCAATACAAACAGGCACGATGGGGGTGTCACACAAGAGGGCCTGCTCCAACTCATGACTGTTCAGTCTCCACGGGTCCCAACTGGTCAACTCCTGGTCCTCACTTTTCGTCTGCTGATCTCCACTGCTCGGAACTACATGCAGAATTTGGCCTTAAATAGATCAAACATCTTGTTGTCTTGTTTTGCTTTTTCTATGTCACAAAACAGTTTTTCATAGCAAAATACAGCATTAATTCTTGAAAAAAAAGCCCATATAATACAAGAGGGTGGTCATGACGTTTTGGGTACGTGGAAATGTTTAAAAAACAATCACTTTATGAATTTTAACATTCAAGCTGACAAAACCTGGTAGTGCGTCTGCCTTTCTCTTCTCCATCAAGCTGACAAGTTTCTGGTCCACTTTCCCGCCATACTGCACCAGTACAAACCAGTCTAGAGACTTGATCCCGCGAGTCACCTGGTCAAGGCTCACTGCACCAACATCAGGCAAGTCCTGCTGGTTTTCAGCCTTCTACAATGGTTCATTGATTAATGTCTGATTAAAATGTATCATGACATAAAATAATTGGATAAAAAATATACACAACAAAAAAAGAAAAAAAAGCCATGTGAACATGTTTTATCATTTGGATGTAACAGTTGATTAATGGTTTTGATGTCTGAAATGCGATGAATGGATCGGGAGTTTGAATGATTAGTCTCAAAGACGTATACTACAATTTTAACCAAACAAGCAGACTAGATATATGTCAGTGTCAGGGTTCAACACTATCAAGCTAAAAAAAACAGGTTTGAACTATATGATCTTATTTATCATAGACAAATAAGCCTCTGTAAGTAAAGCAATTACTAAATGCCAAAACATTGTGGGTGAATTAAGTAAAGGGAAACAGAGTGAGTACATACAGCAGTTACCATGGTGAGATCGAAGATTCCTCCAACAGGGCCAAGCTTTTTAGTCTCATTGATGAGTTCTCGAGCATCATGCATCTGGCAGACATCACGTAGACACTCGGCCACCGTCACGCCTTGCTGCCTCCAATGTCGAAACTTCCTCTGCTCCAGACCACTCTCAATGTCTGATATATAAATACACAGACATGTTTAAATTGATGTGCATAATGATTATACATCATGATTCGCATTTTCTTCTTTTTACACAAATTTATAAAATGTTTAATGCATCAGCCCACAGAGAACATGACAAATTCCACAAAAATCTCTATAATTGCGTACATAATCTAGATTTCAACATTCGTTGACAAAAACCATAAAGTCGGGGGATAAGAAATGCAAAAGGTTCAATTCATTTAATATTGTTGTGATACATGACAAATTGACAAGTTATATAAGTGACCATAACTCAATTGTACGTACGTCCACAGTCGGTGAAGAGCAGTTTTCTGGCTCCCCTACTGACGAGCCATGATGCCAGTGCCAGCCCCTTTGGTGTGCGGCCCCTACCCAGGATATACACCTTGTGAGGTGATAACAGCACCCTCATCTCTGCCTGAACCTCCACTGGTACAGGGGAGGGGCCAGGGCTCACTTCTCCACCAAGCTGAAATAGCAGCAGAGCACTTGGCTATGCTAAATGTATTTTAAGATTAGACATATTTCTAATTTTAATTATTGATCATCACAACTGGTTATCAAAATGAAATTGGTTGATTTTCTACCGGTAAGAAAATTTAAACTGTTTTTTGTTGTGTAGGTTAAAGATGGTTAATCCGATGAACCAGGTCTAAATTTTACAAAATTCAAATATTGTGTACAGTATAAACTAAATACAGAAGGGCAACACCACATTTGTCCCTACCTTAAGAACCACATTCTCTTGTGGTTGTTTCTCTTTATGACCTATAGCCCTAACAGCCTGCTCTGCCAAGAAGACGAGGCACTCTAGGGGCGGCCTCACCACACCCTTGGTTATCCCGTCTGCCAGACAGCGGGACACCTCTGCCTCCTCTTCCGGGTCCAGCCTGCGCAGGGACACATGACACAGCTGACAGTTGCGCTGCAGTAGAGAGCCAACCCCCACGGTGACCTCCTGATCACGCTCCAAGGCCCCACACTGCAGGAACACTCCACCATTCTTGAGCAGGCTGCCCAGACGAGGCACCTCACGAATGTCACAGCATGTGAACACAATATCAACACCTGCAGAAAAACAGTACACACTACATTGGTACCTCACATGTCACAGCATGTGAACACAATATCAACACCTGCAGAAAAACAGTGGTACCTCACATGTCACAGCAAGTGAACACAATATCAACACCTGCAGAAAAACAGTACACACTACAGAGGTACCTCACATGTCACAGCAAATAAACACAATATCAACACCTGCAGAAAAACAGTACACACTACCGAGGTATCTCACATGTCACAGCAAGTGAACACAATATCAACACCTGCAGAAAAACAGTACACACTACAGAGGTACCTCACATGTCACAGCAAATAAACACAATATCAACACCTGCAGAAAAACAGTACACACTACCGAGGTATCTCACATGTCACAGCAAGTGAACACAATATCAACACCTGCAGAAAAACAGTACACACTACAGAG
>VMBQ01001321.1:0-63447 GCA_007657795.1 Dreissena rostriformis | reverse complement strand
TATGGAAAGGCCTTGTCCATATACACATGCATACCAAATATGAAGGTTATATCTCAAGGGACATAGAAGTTATGAGCATTTTTCGAAACCTAAACGCAAAGTGTGACGGAATTTCAGAAGGACAGACAGACAGACAGACGGACAGTGCGATCACTATATGCCACCCTACCGGGGGCATAAAAAGCATCGGTTCTTGGCTTAAAGGATGCAACATCTTCCTCACTGGTAGCACCAATTTGAGAAAAAAATCAGCTGTTACTGATCATGAGCTGAGCAAGGCCCACATTTACGCTATGTCAAAAATGGCGGCTAAATGTATTGATAGTGCAGCTTTTGCTAGTTCACAAGCCATGCTGATAACTACAGTTGTCAGAGCGCCAGCGATTGATGCATCTGTTTTAAAATGCCCATGCTGTTGGAAAACAAGGCCGTCCCATTACAGCCTATACATGGCTATGTAATATCACTGAAACCAATGGTGTTTAAGTGTGTATTATTATCCCGCGCCATAAGCGGAGGGATATTGTTTTTGCGTTGTCCGTCCGGCACTTTTGTGTCCGGAGCCATATCTAAGAAGTGCTTTAGCGGATTTCAAATGCTGCATGATTATAGGACCTCCTGGCCGGCTATACATTATATTTTTAGGAAGGACTGTTTTCTGAACAAAAGTGTTGATATAAAATAGTATTTACTCATTTCATACGTAGTGGTACAACAACATGATTTTCAACTTTTCCAAAATAATATAGCAATATGCACTATAAATTCAAATGCAACATCACCATAAAACATTACACAACAAAGCATATTCGTTTATTGGTGAAAAACTATATATACACATAATATGAACAAATATGTTTACATCACATATCTTGATGTCAATACGAACAGTATGTGTGATATTTTTTTAGAACACATATCAGTCACACATACAATGTAATTATTATAATGTACAGAAAATTTTATAGTAAGATCACTGCAAGTAAGTTGTTTATCATTAATCATACATGTAAGTTCAGCTAATATTGTCCAAAAACGATTTTTGATTATTGATTGCTTTGTCACGTTCAATAAAAGAAACGCACTTTTAATAAGACATTCAGCTTAATGGTATACACATAACAATAGCATGTAAATGTCATTAACACATGGTCAGAACAACAGCTTAACATACGTATCATGGGAGACCAACAATTTAAGACAATTTTTAATATGATAACAAGCTCTTGCATTTTTCACTTGGGAACAGATGGTTTGGGACATACACTGTCCTTGGCAACTTCATCGAGAAACAACGGTGCAATTTTCTCGTACAGATACCACTGCCTTACTGGATCAAGACGGTTTTTTTGTTATACCCATGCGACGGTTGTTTACCTTTTCAATATATAGACGAAATTTGTTGGATTCGGTGGAATATCGATTTTATTTCACGAGTGATCATAGAAAATAATGTTTTCACGAGTGGCGCAGCCACGAGTGAAAATATATTGTTTCTATGATCACGAGTGTATTAAAATCGATATTTCACCGAATCCAACAAATTTCCTTTTATTTTATGCCTTTAATCCCCGTTTATTTACACTGTAAAGAGTTTAACTGGAGAATTTCGCTGGAATAATGACGTCATTTCGTCCAAAAAATGACTTCATTTCGCAGTAAATCAGTGAAAAAATATCAATATTTTTCACTGAGTGAATACCAGTATTATTTCACTGATATTTCTCTATAAACAACCGGAAAGCATATAATAAAAATTATATATTAGTCCGGATTCACTTTACATTTTTACATATATTATATTCCGGATTGAGAGACGTCAAGGGTCCTAAGATAGCTTAAAATTTAGGACGCAGCAGAGGACTGTTCATCAAAGGAATTGGAGGAAATGTGTACTGAGGGCAATAATATCTGCAAGAAATCAGTAAGAAACTTTCACTTATTTTGACTGCAATTTTGAATAATCTACAACTGTAAAACTAAATTTATAACAAAAAAAAAGGAAAAGTGACGTAGTGGTGTCGGAAATCAAAACAACCGTGGCAGATAATGTACAAAATATTCCAAGAAAACAGGAACAATCAGAGGTAACCGGGGATTGCAGTATCTCTGACCAGGAAGCATTGAAAATAAAAAAATAAGCAAACACATGGGACACTTAATTAGAATTAAGAAAGGATGTCTTCTGGCGAATGACAAAAAAATAAAGGACATTACGAAGTATATTCAAAATGGATAAATGCAAAATCGTGCCTTCTTCTAAAAAATCAACGTTAATTTCGCTTAGTTTGTCGTCGTTGTCTTGGAATATGTTGTCGCTCGTATTATTGTTGTTTCTATAGCTTCTGTTGTACGTACGAAGACCTTATGTTCCCTCTAAAATTGCGTCTGTTTGAAGTGTAATTGTTTCATTGGAAATTGTTACGTAATTCGTTGTCGGTATTATTAACTTTCAAGAGAACTTCTCTAACAATACTTTCCACATCTCTATTTTGTAAATAGCTCGTTGATTTTGTTGCAAGTTTCTTCTTTGCGAATGTTGTATATTTTTTTTTTTTCTTCACTGTTATAGTTGTTTGTTGTCTTCAGATTTTGGTAGTTGGTCGTATGTTTTCGTACAGCATCAGCATATGAAAAGGGTTGAGTTTTGTTTCCGAAGTCTTGTTTCTTGAAGAATGGATTTTTTTTTCATGTTCCTTTATGAATTCTTCTTCGTATTTTGATAGCCGTTTTTCATTGTTTCCCCATCTTTTATATGAAATTTCTTGATTGAGTTGAGTTTCAGTATTCCAAAGTTCCATCAGTGTCCGTGCTGTTCTTACATTGCATTTTAATTGGATTTTTTTTTTAAATTTCCTCGTCGATCCGCTTGAATTTTTCACAGTTTGAAGACGCACGTAATGAATGTAATTCTGTTTGTATATTGAAGTCATTCAAGACGGCCCTTTCTCGTACTGATTTTTGATCTATATTTTCATTTGGTATTTCTTTTTTTCTGTAAATGTTTTGCAATTATCTTTGGAGTTGAACTTAGCAATTTCGAATATTTTTCAATATGGCCTTAATGTTTTATCATTGACCTGTACGCACTTTTCCGTAATTCCATTGTGTTGTGCCATATATTTGATATTTGCATGTTTATTTCATACGGCGATTTAAAGTCAGAACGGATCATCAAGTCTTGGTATGGTTGTTTCAGATGAAGGAACCTTCAGGAAAAATAGCTAGGGTGTTGGAGATCCTTGCTCAATACGACTTTGCGATTGAATACAGACCTGAAAAGAAACAAAGCCATTGTGATGCGTTATCGAGATACACAACTCCTAAAGATTGTACATGCGCAGAGGTCGATATGAGCGAACCACTCAAGTGCGGACCATGTAACACATGCAAACGGAAGTCAGAGAGTTGGACTCCCAAATTAAGCCAACAGTTGGCTAATGAAATAAATGAAAACCAAACAGAAGTCAACAAAGAAAACACCAAGGCCGTAGAAGCGCCAAGCGAGCAATGTGAAGCAATTCATTCGATAAGAATGGCAAAGAGAGACAAACATGCCAGTCAAAAGACCGAAGAAAGTTAATTGGTATGGAGTGAGGCTCCAGAAACATTTGCTATTAAACAGAATGCAGATGAAGATTTAGCTGCCATAATAGAGGCAAAGTAAGAGGGCACGAAACCGGGAAGAGATGTCATCGACATTTGTAGCTCAGAGTGTAGACCTAATTAGATCATGTGGGATTATATGTATCTGAAAAACAATATTCTGTTCAAGCGGTTCACTTAACAAAACGGGGCTGGTGAATTTGAACAAATTAAAATGCCAAAGGAAAGTAGACGGTAAGTTTTGAAGCAAATGCATGACACCCTAATCTCTGGACACTTAAGAGTTAAGAAAACAAAAGAGAAGATATTACAAAGATATTACTGGTACAACCTGACACAAGATTTATTGCTGTACATTAAACAATGCGAAATATGCGCAGCTGACAAGAAGTTTAACAAAAGGCCCAAATCTCCAATGGGACACCTTCGAAGAGGCGGTCCATGGGACACACTTGCATTGGATTATTAAGACCATTTCCGAAAACTGAAAGAGTAAATAAGTATATCCTGGTAATAACCAATAAGTTCACCAAGTACGTTGAAGTGTAAGCCGTACCAAACCAGAAAGCAGAAAAGTGTGCATCGCGACTCTTTAATGAGTTTATATCTAGATAAGGGAGCGCCTTTACAGATTCATTCAGACCAAGGAACCACATTTGAGAGCAAGATTTTTCAAGAAATCTGCAAATTACTAGGAGTAAAGAAAACATGAATAAGCCCAATTAATCCACAGGGTAATGGTCAATCCGAGAGGTTTAATAGAACACTACTGAAAATGATCAAGGTGTACCTTACTCAGGAGCAGGAAGACTAGGATATGCACCTGAGTTGTTTGGCCGGTGCTTATAGATGCACGCCCAATGAATCAACACAGTTTTCGCCGAACATGTTATGTTTAGGCCGTGAAGTACGCTTGCCAGCTGACCTAGTGTTCCCATACAAAGACCGCGCCAAAGAAGATGTTCAGTACGCAGACTACGTTATAGGCCTGAAAGATAAGATGCTTCATTCGCGCGCCATCGCCAGAAAATATCTCAAAAGGAATGCAGAATACAGCAAGGAGATTTACGACACAAGAGTAGCCGAATACAACTACAATGAAGGCGATTTAGTGTGGTGTTTACATGAAATAAGAAAAGTGGGTGTTACCCCAAAATTTGAGAAGCAGTTTGAAGGGCCTTACGTAGTGATTAAAAAAACATCGCCGTTCAATTTTGAAATAGCGCTAAAAAATAAGTGCTGAATTAAAGTGATTCATCACAACAAACTTAAACCCTACGAAGGCGTTAATCTATCAGTTTGGGCGCGGCAATTTTCCAAGAAATTGAGAAAGAAATTTCGAAATTCAGTGATGTTCGCACATTAACTGTATTAAACACATGTGTACAAAGTTCTATAAGTAACACCTTACGTCAAAGAAACATTTACAATAGTTAGGAAGCGGCATAAGGAAAAGCAAGTATCTAAATTATAAACTGTAAGTAAATAATAATAAAAAAAAATCTTTAACAATAACGCTTCTCATTATTATTTTTTAAATAATAATAACAAAGTATTTAGTTTTATTACTGGTTCTTTGTATTGTACAATGTGGAGAGTCAACCGTCACCGTAAGAAAAGGTGTCGTTCCTGCGGAAAGGTAGACAGAAAATCGAGGATCGAAGGGCATGTCTTGAAATACCATGTACCGATGGACAGAGTACCATTTTCGTGCAGCTTGTGCAATTTTTGGTGACTTGAGAGGCAAGAGCTGTTGGATCATGTCCACAATTATATAAGGCATGTCGAGGAAGTTAAAGGTGCCAAATTCCAAAGATCTATTAAACCCAGGGAGGGCTGATAAACATTCTATTCCCTCGTACATCAGCCACCCCACAGCCCATCTTCTTTAAAATAGGTGAATTGATTCAGTTGGTCGGCAGGTTTTTTGNACTGTGCCACAGCCCTTGTCTACATACACTGAAAACAAAACCATAACAGGCATCTCCCTTGCATAGAATCAACTTCAAACAAGCATGGTTTGGTAAAAATCTGACGATAACTGCTGGGTGAAGAATGATTTTAGACTATTAAATGGCAATAACTGTATTAATTGGCTACCAAAGCTTAGCCAAACTATGCTCCAAAATATATACATGACACATCCTATGGTTATCAAGGGAATAATTATTAACAAGAGCGTCGTCGAGCGGATGCCAACGCTCGGCTGTGGGTGCTTGGATTTTGTTTTTTTGACCTTTGACCTTGAAGGTCATCATTGACCTTGACCTTTTCACCACTCAAAATGTGTAGGTCTATGAGATACACTTGAAAAATAAATAAATAATAATAATGTTTTTTTTACCTTTGACCTTGAAGAATAACCTTGACCTTGACCTTTCACCACTCAAAATGTGCAGCTCCATGAGATACACATGCATGCCAAATATCAAGTTGCTATCTTCAATATTGCAAAAGTTATGGCCAATGTTAAAAGTTTTTGGACGACGACCACGACCACGACGATGTGGAAGACGAGAGGGCTATGACAATACCTCAGGTTTTCTTTGAAAATAGCCGAGCTTAAAATAAAATAAGATTGCTCCTAGACATTAAAAGTCACACAACGGAAAATAAAGTTATTGACCATAGTCATTTTGATTTGTGACCATGGCCTTTCACCAAGGAAAATACTTATATACAAGACCTTTACCTGAGGAACATGAGAGTTGCACGTTGCACATAAAATGTCTTGTAACGGGAAATAATAATCATACATTATATTAACCTCCGATGCATGTACAAATAACAAAGTGAAAACTTAAATTTATGACATTCAACTGTGACCTTTCACTTAAACCCAGGAGCATGTGATTTGTAAGCATAACATTGTTTGGTGTGGAGAATAATATTCCAAAGTTATAGAAAAAACCTCCAAGGCACATAAATGTTACAGAGGAGAAACAAAAATGTATTAAATCTGACATAGAATTGTGACCCTAACCTTTCACTGAGGATTTTATTCAACAAATTGTGTTGTCATGGACAATGATTATCCAAATGATCCTTCCAGGTATGTTTAAGTTACAGAGAAGAATGAAAAGTATGTAACTTTGACCTTCAATTGCTACCTTTACCTATCTCTAGGAGCAAAGGAGGTTTATGCGACACATTGTCTGGTATGGGGAATAATAATCTTAAGTTACATTAAAATCCCTCTGGCATGATAAAATTACAAAGCTGAAACTAAAATTAATGAACTGTGACCTTGAATTGTGACCTTGACCTTTGACAGGCGCATGTGAGTTCTTCTCAACATATTGTCTGGTAATGGGGGAAAATAATAATCCAAACTTATATCCAAATCCTGCCAGTGATTTACAGACTCGAAATCTGGACAGACAAACCCATTGACCCACACATCCACAGATGGACGATGTTACTTCCAAATGTCCTCCAACAGGGTATAAAAAGAATGTGATGTGAAAAAATTCACCAACTGTGCAATCAGCATTTGCAAACGAACATTGTACAGCATCTTTTATTAATTTTGTTTTATGTCCGAAATTTTAGATATAAAATATATTTTTTTTTAAACAGGTGTCCAAAAATGTTGAGAATACAAATACAGGTGTTCGAAAAGTTACAGACACTCTTAAAAATATTGAAGTGACAATTGGATAGGGGTATGCAATGTGTAAAGCGTCAATTGTTTCAACAAATATAAGCATGTGCTTGAAAAATACCCACACTGTAAATTATAAATTAATTTCTATATGTTTCACTTTAAGCTGTTTGGTGAAACCATTGTCTATTACCGGTACACATATTTATTTACCCAATAACAAAAATGTAATGGTCCATTGCCTTAAGGCATTCGTGTGCCAGGTTTTATGACCTTAATCCGGTTGTAAAAACGCATGATTGAAGTGTCACCAGATAAGCGCAACAGAATTCTGGTAAAATAGCATTTTATTATAAACATGTCCGAAAATTTAGTCATTAATTATGGACGAAAATGGATTGAGTCACAAATATTAATTTGGCTAAAAACGGGGTTGTCCGAAAATTTAGAGTGTCCGAAAACTTAGAGTTATTACAGTTATTATAATACAAATCATATAATACATGTATCAAAACTTAATTTTCATTTCAACTGCAGTGACCTTTTTGTTTGTAAATGACTTGATAATATCAAGTGTCATATTGGAGATATGCTTACCCATACAAGACCCGCCGTAAGTTTGATCCTTATGCATTGATGGGATGATTGACAGCTGTGCCACACCCACTGTGCTGTGATTGGTTGGGGGCAGGCCATCCTGAGCGAGGGAGGCGGAACAGACTGGTACACACAGGATGTTCATCTGCAGCATGCCCTCCAGGTAGAGCAACCAGTCTCCCGTCCACCGCACCAGACCCGACTCGCCTGGATTGGATTAAACACATTATTGTGAATCACTCATTTTTGCAGAGTGCTAATTTAGTGCCATTTGCGCTCCCACTATTGTGTCAATATATGACCATCATGAATATTGAACATTAATACAATTGAATCTTTGAAATCATATGCACACAAATATAAATATGAGACCAAGCAAATAAGTCATCCATAAAATGCAAAATGTATAACCAATAAGTGATTCCATGGCAAATTAGAGACGATAATTGGCAACAAAATTGTGAGTAGCACATTTTAATCAAGGTATCATGGGATCGTACAAGATTGTCCATTCGATAGGCAAACCAAGGTCTTATAGCGGGGGCTTTTATTATAGCATTTAATATCCAATGATTACTGGCCAATACACTTCTGTTTTAATATGAAGTACAATAAGTAAGGAATGGAATCCACAACCTCTGGATTTTGAAGCCAGTACTTAAAATGTCATCTAACCACAACACATTGACATTATTTGGTTAAGTGTAAGCCTCTTGTACACAGAGTGCAAGGTCAAGCCTGTGAAAAGTTTAATATTTGATGAATAGAACTATATTCATTAAGAAAAGCAAAAAAAGGTTGCCGTGGCGTAGTGGATATGGTGTCCTCCTAGTGACCTGAAGGTCACGGGTTCGATCCCCAATGTGGGAGCATTCTTTAGATCTCCCCCATAGACACCAAGTACTGGTTCTATCCAGGAAATGGACTCAAGCGTTTGAATAAGCCTTAGGCTTTTGATGCAATCAAGCTAAAATAAATAGGTTTAAACTAAAAGCTCTAAAGTAGTCAGTTGCATCCTCCCCTTTGTGTTAGAAGCCCTCCACTACTTACCAGTGTTCTCTGCCTGTAATATCATGCTGAAGGCTGGCCCATAGTGGTGACCCAGTGAACTCAACTCATAGTACACTTCCTGAGAGGTAAGCTACAATAAAACATGGTATTACTATACAAATAGTCATTTTTAGTTGTTCGCAAGAACAACTAAAGTTACTGTGGTGTTTTGAAAATCGTTGTTCAGTTAACTACGATTCACCAAATCACACTCAACCCGCATACGCGCCTAGAAATAGTTCTCGGTGCGGAAGAGTATCATTTACATAATATTTCCCATAATGAACTTAGTTCAATGCGTGTTACGTTCCCTTAAAGGTCACAGGAACATGTCAGCCAATAGATGCATTCGCGAAGACGCAGCGGGACTTCACTGTTAATGAACTTTGAAATACACACATACATGCGCGCAGCACAGCAGCTGAGGCTATTAATTAGCAACTTTGATAACAGCTGATTCCATATCAGATCAACGGGAGAAAAACAGAATTTTGTCCGGATGTTCTGGTTAAGCAGAATTCAAGTGCAATAACTATTAAAAAAGACTGGAACAATGATGTAGATAAAGCAAAATTAATTTAGAGAAAACGCCAAATCATTCGCGGTATAGTTTTGCTTAAATTAACTAACTTTGAACCGAAATTGTAAAGGGATTCAATGATGCTGGCGCAACGAAGCCCTGTTTTCGTGTAGCCTGAATTTGTTTACGTTGCATTAAAAGCCGGATTTCACTTGTTTGATTTTGCTTTGGTAAAATGTTAACCTACATTAACTAGTGGGCTGGGTTTATCTGACAGTGATTTACTGATTACATTAGAGTGTTTATAAACAGAAACACATGTTTGAGCAGACAGCAATTTGGTATAGTGCTGAATTTGTATTTACATGCATTCAATATATATGACCATGCACATTTTGAAAGATTAAGAAAATAAATTGAATGATTATTTAATCATAGTATTTTTCAATTGATTGAAAATTCGTGTAAATTAAATTAATTTCAAATATAACTTACGTTCTGATGCAAAATAGGTACAGTTTGTTTCTGGGTTGTTCATGTTAATGTACTTTAATCATCGATAGGTGCTACAACTATAATAACTGCAGCATCTCCATGTTTACATAAATCCAACTGTAAATCCATTAATTTAGCATTAACAATATGTACAATTTTAAGATCCAAACAATATAATATTTATTTACACATTGTCTTAAGACTTGATTTGATTGTTTCATTACTGAGTACTGGTTTTAAATTAATATCATATTTTTATTTTGATATGTTTGCAAAATCTCACTCTCAGCATAATTTGATCACAGTAAACAATGTAAGTGAAATTACATGTTCATTTTTATTTGTATTTTTTGTGGTCATACGATTGGCCTACATCAAAATGTTGAACTTAATCCTGTCATTGTAATTTTTAAAAGTATTCACAGAGCGAACAACTTCAGTGCCTTCAGCGCTTTGATTAGATAGATTCCTAAAGGGCCATCAACATTTTTGGTTTACAACTACCATTCTTATGGAACTTTTATCAATCTTAACTAAATATACTTAGACCATTACACTCGGCAGAGCTGGGCCGGACCTCTTTAATCGGCCCGCTGCCGTTATAACGTCATTACACAATATATGACATATCTCGTGTGACGTCATTTCTGTGAGGAAACACACCAATTCAAAATCTCTGTATTTTAAGGACGACAATTCAGAGATGTTGGTTTTTTAATAATACACTATTTTTAAATCATCGAAAGAACCCAAAACATATTTCGGATTGTGTGATTTTCATGCATTATTGGAAACTTCAATAGGAATAACATAAATCACTCCGATGGGTCTTCAATTTCATTAATCGTTTGTCAGAATGGTTAGCATTCAATACAAACGTTTCCAACAAATAGCGTGGTTTAACATTAATTAAGATGAATAGATGGATAACGTAAAATGGAAGTGCATATCGTTGGAATTTTATTGTTATCAGCATTGGATTTAAGTTGTCATTGAGGTTAGCGTTACGTTTACTGAATTTTGTGTTTTGATGACTCGTGTTGAATCACAAAAAGTGTCATTAATCAAACCTATGGTACGGTTTCAGATGCAATCAATTGTTTTATTATTCCAATTGTGTGCTACATTTTATTATTATTATTTTCCATTCTATCGTAGATTTGTGGCTTAATTTTATTTATCGCCTCTTGCTAAGACTGAATTTGGGCACCATTTTGGTTCAGTTGACGTCGTGCGATCCGATTCTTTTCAGATATAAAAGATAATTTATATTGGCCCCCTAAATACTAATAACAGCCCGCTCCTGACGCCATTTTGTTACTATTTATAGTAACAATATGTAATATTATTCTGTTAAACATTTTAGATGTGTGATACAAACCAATATGACATTAATTACTTTATATATATAATGTTTAACATAAAGAAATGAGCTAAATTTTACTATAAACACTGGAACATGTAATGCACAAACAAGGCAAATCAATCACAAAATAGAAACTACCGGTATAGATGATTATTATTTAATAAATGCTTCAAATGTCCAGACACCTGCAGTTCCATTTTCCTCAGTGGTGACATTGGCCCTACATCTTGGCGGGTGTCAGGTGTCGGGTGTTGCAGGTGTCGCACTTTGCCACTGCACACTAGATCATGACCTTCCGTGACCTCAAACTCTCCCACCACTGGGATCAATGTCACGCTGAACTGCAGGGCATCTGCAAGCAATCATGGGTATGAACCATCAAGCAGTGAAGTTTTGTGTTTCAATGGCATGCCAAAGACTTCAAAGAGTATTGAATATAAGGGAATGTGAATTATGTGCAGAATGTCAATACCTGTAGCAAAAATTGGTTTAATTTAATAAATAACTTAATTCCTATTAATTTATTAATCAAATCCTTTAATACATTTTCACTAATCACTTAACTTAGCCATCACTAAAATAAAAGAAAAGCAGAAAAATACAAAAATAAAAGTTTTACATGTACCCTTGTTGCTGAGCAGTGTTTGTCGATGGAGGTGGACGTCTTCAAACATCACTGACAGGTCCTCGAACAATTCCCCGTAAAAACGAGCTAAACACTTCCATGCCAGGACCAGGTGACCAGCAAAAGGGAAAAGAGCTCGTTCACCGATGACATGATCCCGAAGATAGCAATCTCGTCCATCTCTCCCGGTGAACATTTCAAAAGTTGTGCGAGGAATTTGACCATGGCCGCCTAACAGTTCTTTCCACTGACTGGGCATGTCCCAGGACTGGGTGTGGTCCCACGTAACCAATGGCGACAACATGGGCGTTCCCCTTGACACAGGGTAGTCAACGCACGGGAAGATTCCCAGCGGATTCAAGTCAAGGCCGTTTAGGTAACACCTGAAAAGTAAGAAACACCATAATATATAGAAAGAATGAAATGTGCCTAGCAGAAACTTATACAAATTTAGGATTTTAAAATTATCATCTAATGACTCAATTATATATGAATTACCTAAACAGGTTTCTCAAGCAGACATGAGTGCTTAAACCAACAAGAAACCATCGGAGGCGGGTGGACATAAAGTTTCATTGAATTCTGGTCATTAGTTGCTGAGAAATAGCCTGGACAAAAATAATTGCACTATATGTACAGTTAATGGAAAATTTCAAAGGGCCATAACTCTGTGAAAAATCATCCGACCAGAACCGGCTGATAATATGCACATCCCCTCTTGGTAGTGAAGCTTCCCATAAAGTTAAATTGAATTCTGGTCATTAATTGCTGAGAAATAGCCCGGACAAAAATTGTGCACGGACGGACGCATGCACGGACGGACAGACAGACGAAGCGGCGACTATATGCTCCCCCAAAAAATTTAGGGGGAGCATAAAAATGTATATTAGACAAGTCGACTCCTGTGTAGCTTACTTTCCCAAATTCTCAAAAAAGAAGTGGACGTTGTTCCTGTGATGTCTTCTCATCAAGCCCCCATGCAGAGTACAGCCCAGGGAACGCTTCAAAATGGCCTGCAGCAAATCATGAGGGCCAATTTCAATGACAAACGCGTTGCTAGGGATCTCCTTAAGGGCCTCTTGGAACAAGACTGGACGTGTCAAGTTGTTGATGATGTACTCTGCTGAAAACGTGTGCCCACCCGGAGTGTCCCAGTCAGACTCTGGCAATGACGTACTAATCCAGTGCTTGGGTCTCTCCTTCGTAGCGATTATCTGAAAACATATTACATTAATTACAAAATTATATGATGAAAAATGCATATAAATTGCAAAGTGTAAAGTGTAGCCATGCCAAATATTGGTGTTATATTTTGTATTTAGAATGTTGGAGAGTTTTCACTCATTCTCTTAATGTGGCTATAAAAATACTTGTAGACAACTTATGAAAAACAAGAGATGTGTTTGTCAGAAACACAATGCCCCCTAATGCGCCGCTTTGATTTTTTTTGGGACAGACAGACAGACAGACAGACAGACAGACAGACAGACAGACAGACAGACAGACAGACAGACAGACAACAATATACCCCATTTTTTTTAAAAGGGGGCATAAAAAGGAACGTTATCATTCACTGCCTCTTCCTCAATTTTTACAAAATGATACATAAAATTAAACTACAAATGTTTCACAGACACTGATGCCTCCACAACACATGTTCGGACATGGACAAATCCACTATGTACTGTAGTGGACAAAAATTAATAACTCTATAATTCAGCCAAAACTTGTTGCAGCAGAATTCCTTTCTTAACAAACATTTTAACATTAAGATTACTATTCAGATGTGATAGTTTGAGCTTAATCTGCCAAGCAGTTACAATAGTTGAAAACACACACGGGACAAACGGCCATAATTCAGCCAAAACTTGTTGCAGCCAAGTTTCCTTTCTTTACAATCATTTGCGCTTTAAAGTCATTTAACTGTGAAAGTTTAAGTGAGAGTCGATAGAAATTAAGGTTGCGACAAGTTTTGGAAGAATTAAGGTCATGTGTCTGTTTTTTCGATACAGAATAATTAGTCCCAATTACTTATTTTTATCAACTCCTCTTACACTATTGGGAGTTGAAAACCGAAATATTGGGACCAATTATTCTGTAGTGGATAAACAGACACTGACACAATAATTCTGCCAAAACTTGTTGCAGCCTGAATTCCTTTCTACACATAAAGGTCATTTAACTGGGAAAGTTTGAGCGGATTCACTCAGTAGTTAAAGACGTTTAAAAAGACAAAATATTGGGACTATATATCAATTTATTCCACTGTGGAAAAAGAGACAAATGGCCATAATTCCGCAAATAATTGTCGCAGCCAAAATTCCTTTCTTAACAATCTCCTACAAGTACACATTAAGATAATTCAACTGTGGGAGTTTTAGCAAAATCCACCTAGTAGTTAAAGAGAAGTTTAAAATACTACATTTCTGGACCATATAATTGATACTTAAGTGTAAAAATGTACAAAGCGCCATAATTATGCAAAAATATTGCAGCCAAAATTCCTTTCTAAACAATCATCAACACAATAAGGTCATTTAATTGTGAAAGTACGAGTGAGATTAATCCAGTAGTTGACTAGGAATTGAACACAAGCTTCAACTGGGACTTCAAAAAACAGACAAAGGGCAATATATGCATAATAAACTAAAAATCCTTTCTATGCATGTACACATTCAGTCAACTGTTAAAATTTGAGCATGATATATCCAGTAGTTAATGAGAAGTTAAAAACACAAGCTTCGAAACATATGTACATACAGACGGACACCTGCAATGCTTAATCCTTCCCACTCCATGGGGGGCATTACAACTTAAATATAAGAACATAGTACTGGTAGACCAAATGCTTACTGTATTGTAATGCTCAGAACCTGTGTGGCTCACCTGTTCCAGATGTTTCCTCAGTAGAGGGACCATACTCTTCATGCAGGGAGAGTGGAATGCCACGCCCGCACACCTCACGTATCGTGTGAAGACGCCCCTCTCTTGGAGTCCACTCACAAACTTGTCCACCATGGCAGCAGGGCCGGATACCGTGACCGTTTCAATGGCATTACGACAGGCAGGCAGTACCTGCTCCGGGCATGTGGCTGTGGCTTCCTCCCATGTCATACCTAGAGTTTTTTTTTTTTTGTTTTTTTTTTATAATTGTGGTTAGCGTTGTATTTATTGTGTTGAATTGTACTACAACAAATGTGAAAACATGAAAAAAAGGTGAAAACAATACGATTTTGTATAAAGTGATTTATACATTTTATAAATTGATTTATTTAATTTCTTTGCGTTTTTTTTCCAAGTTTTGTGTCCACTCAACATTTCAAAATCAAATATAAAAGCTTAAGCCCCAGTTATTTTAATAATCATTTTATGGGCAACAAGAGATGTGTTTGTCAGAAACACAATGCCCCCTACTGCGCCGCTTTAAAAAAAAAATATCTTTGACCTTGAAGGATGACCTTGGCCTTGACCTTTCACCACTCAAAATGTGCAGCTCCATGAGATACACATGCATGCCAAATATCAAGTTGCTATGATCAATATTGCATAAGTTATGACCATTTTTCAAAACCAAAACCTAAAGTGTGAGGGAATTTCAGAAGGACAGACCGATTGTGCGATCACTATATGCCCACCTTCGGGGGCATAAAAAACAGCAACACAAACACTCACAAACACAAACTAAAAACTAGTGCATTCATGTACGATGCCTGTTACTGTACCTATAGCAGCCATGCGCCCCTCGGGCAGACCAGTCTGCTCGATACATCTGCCGCACCAGTATGCGGTGAGCACGGCCTCCTGTGCAGTCAGACATCCAGCCACGTACGCACACAGGATCTCCCCAGAGGAGTGACCAATCAGGCCCGAGGGCTTCACATTCATCAGCTCTAGTAACCTCACCAGGGCCAGCTAATATTGTCAAGAAAAGACCAACATTTAACACTTACATCTACACATTTATAGTGACAACTTAAAAGTATTGGTTTGCTTATGAAAACAGTCAGCATTTTTTGTATCACTCAAAACAAAACAATCTGACATATCTTTAAGTATATTATTCCTACTGTTGAAAGTAACTTAAACATATATATTACATAAAATACATTCAAGGAATATTGTTTGGCAAGTTAGATAAAATAACTGTTAATGTTAACTAGAACTCCGCGAGTTGGATGTGTTGCCTGATGGTAGCATACCTGTGTTAATTGTTTACTATTATATCGGGGATGGGACATTCATTCTTAATGTTGTTACAATCAAACTTTTACCCTTTTTGTCCTATTTAATAACATATTGAATAAGCAAAACTTTTTTTAATGAATGACTAAAATAATTGTGTATGAATATTGTAAATGTAATACATGTAGCAAACAGAAAAAAACACACAGACAGACCAAACACAAGATGCCCTCCTTTGTGCTATAATTTGTGAATTCTCTTCAATTCTAAACTGCTATCCACACAGGTTTGTGGTGGCTGTAGTACGCTTCTAGCTCACCAACATCTTGTACGGAAGGACAGGACAAACACTATATGCCTCCCGCATTGTAGATGCCGGGGGCATAAAAAAAAAATCTATACAAAAAAACAATGTTTAAAGTTAAGCTCAAGACATAGTAGTTATGAATCTTTTTTGGGTCGCGGTCGCAGATTTCGAAATCTAAACGCGGACCTTTAGTTCAAGGTCAAGGTCACAGGAGTAAAAATCTGTGTGCGCATGGAAAGGTCTTGTCCAGATACACATGCGTACCAAATATAAAAGCAATATCTTAACTTGAAGGGATACAGACGTTATAAGCTTTTTTCGAATCGCGGTCACAGATTTCGAAACCTGACACGGACCCCAAGTTCAAAAATTTCATGCGCATGGAAAGGTGTTGTCCAGATACACATGCATACCAAATATGAAAGCAATATCTGAAGGGACACAGTAAGTATGAGCCTTTTTTGAATCGCGGTTGCAGATTTCGAAACCTGAACGCTGACCTCATGTTCAAGGTCACAGGGGTCAACAATTTTATGCGCATGGAAAGGTGTTGTCCACATTCACATCAAATATGAAAGCAATATCTGAAGGGACACAGTAGATTTGAGCCTTTTTCGAATCGCGGTCGCAGATTTCGAAAAAACCTGAATGCTGACCTCAAGTTCAAGGTCACAGGGGTAAAAAGTTGTATGCGCATGGAAAGGTGTTGTCCAGATACACATGCATACCAAATATGAAAGCAAAATCTGAAGGGACACAGAAGTTATGAGCCTTTTTCGAAATGTGTGATGCCGCGGACGCCGCTGACACCGCCGAAGCAAGTAACACCTATATGTCCCCTGACCATAGTCAGGCAACACAATGACTGTGCAGAGAATATTTATGACAGAACTGAAAACAGTCATAACTGTTATGATAATACTCATGACATTGCTGAAAAGGACTGCACTGAGAATATGTATGACTGTACTGAATCAAAGTGCTGAAGGCATTGTATTTTATTGCCAATGTTTAACAAAGGGCTCAATTCAGTGTTGGCAAACATGAATAGCAACACAAATAGGAATTAAAAATTAACATTTTGAGGGGTCTGTTGCTGTTTTAAGCCTTATTGAGCTTTTAAGTGTGACTAATGTCACTTTGAGTTTTAGTGAGGGAGATAGCAATAACATGCAATTAATTGTCTTATGATGATGGACATTTGTGGGCAGTCATTACATAATCCATAAAAATATGGCAGAGACAGGAAATCTGACCTTTGATCATTGTGTGACATTGACCTTTAAGCTAGGGAGATGAGTGTTACACACAACCATTTGCCTTATCATAGTGGACATCTGTGCAAAGTTATTTTAAATCCATAAATATATGGCAAAGTTATGGCTGGAACAGGAAACTTTGCACAAACGAACAGACATACAGATGGATAGTGAGTGCAACTGCTGAATTCCGCCTTCTTCTAAGGGGGGCATAAAAATCTCTTAAATGACAAGGCTCTGAGGTGTATCTTTTGGTAGGTAACGTTGGATAGTGGTCCTCACTCAACAAAGTTTGTTCAATTTATCTCCCTGTAGTCAAAAGTAGCCCCAAACCAGGGGTTTCAAGTATTGTAACTCTGACCTATTGGTTGTTTGCATGCAAACAACCAATAACTGTTACCTGGATGGCTGTAATAGCTACAAATGAGTTGAGGGGCGTATCATAAGAGTTGTCCCCTCCGTCCATGATGAGCCTGTGTAGATGGAAGCCAAGGGGCTTCAGGGTGTCGCTACTCTCCTGGATGCTCGCGCGGAAGGGCTCCAGCTCCATCATGACCAGCCCCATGCGGGCCCACTGGCAGCCCATCCCCGGGAACACGTACCACACAGGGCAGGGTGGGTCAGTGATATGGGCCGCCTGCAACACAGTAAATGCCGATGTGTAAGTTTGCAGAAAACACATAATGAACAAGGCTTCGTAGGATGACATATACCCCCTTTTTCCACATTTTTCAAAACCGAAACGCAAAACCTTAACGCAAAATGTGACGGAATTTCAGACGGACAGACGGACAGACAGACAGACAGACAGTGCGATCACTATATGCCACCCTACCGGGGGCATAAAAATGTGGAATTCATGCTAGTAAACAAAATAAACCCTAGACTGGACAAACTAACAGATGGATGGATAGACGAATGCACACAAACTAGTAGGGCACCAATAAACATTACAAAAGGCACGGTGGATGAGTGGATATGAGGTCTGGCAGGCAATCAGGAGGTCTAGGTCCTGGGTTGGCTATCGACCCCAGTCCAGGGCCTAGTATTACAAACATACGCAAGTCGATATTATCAGTTGAGGTAAACAATTGAGAATGTTCATGATACTAGCGATTATTTTAAACTGAAAAATATTATATATCAAATATTATTCAAAATTATTTTTCAAATCTAACATTTTACATGAACCATATTTAATGTGAATATGTTCTGACTTTGAACAGTTCTTTTAAAATCATGTATTATACACTCGTTGATACACAAGATGAAGATTTTCGCTACAATATAAGAAATGCAAAACATGCACATCGGGACCAACAGCATCATAGTGACCAGCCAGGCAGCCTGTAACTGTACATAGATCTCAGCAGATATCAGCCTTCCACGTCTGCCCATATACAATATGGGGCAGCTGGTCACTATAACCCCACAGGGCCCTCAGTGGGGTGTTTGTATATAATAATTATCGCATAAATGGCCCACTGACTTGCGTCACAATGCTGGAGCTCATAGCATTGAGGAGACAGTAACCACGATATGGGAACCGACGACCAGACTGGTTTAAGCTCTGCTGACTGCTGTGCTGCAGACTGTGCAGCTCTACGTCTCCACCGTGCTCACACATGTACTGCAAACAAGTAGGCAATAAATATAACAATAATTTAAAATCATTTCACATCGTGTTTTACTTCATTTCATGAATGATACTCCTCGGTTTTAACAACGACCACCATAAGCATTTTTACATAATGTAGTATGAATTGTATATGACTAAATTATAAATAATTGTGCAAATTATGAAAGATTATGAAAGAGTCATAAATACAGTCATAAATAGAGTCAGGAACAATAATTATTTTGGCCCAAAAAGAGAATGTCCAAACACAGAATAATAAGGTAGCAGGCTTTTGATGTCATTATATCACACCCGAGGCTGTCAAAATAACAAGACTTTATTTTTAACATTAACCCTTTGCATGCTGGAAAATTTGTTGTCTGCTAAAATGTCGTCTGCTAAATTTATAAAATTAGCATTTTCTTTGATTTTTTTTCAAAGAATACTATCAGAATAGCAAACAGTTTGGATCCTGATGAGACGCCACGTTCTGTAGCGTCTTATCTGGATCCAAACTGTTTGCAAAGGCTTTCAAAATTCGGTTCCCGCACTGAAAGAGTTCAATTGTCAATTCCTGTCCATATCCAATATGACAAGAGCTATCTCATGCCGGCACCTCTCAACTATTCTTTGATAGCATAATGTACCTTAACTTTCAGTCACCTGATATCATGATAATGACCACAAAGACAAACTTCAAGTTCAATATCTATAGTAGTTATATACATGTAGTATACGTAAACTAAAAGCTGAACCAGAGCTGTCCCAAGGCGTTGTGCCCAACTATTCTTCCACATTTTCTGTCAATCTGCAGATATAATTACCACAAAGACACCATCAATATTTCCTACCTTGAGAGCTGATTGCAATCCTTGTTCTGTGGAAGCCTGATGGAGACACAGTCTGGAAGCGCTGGACGCCATGTAATGTAGGGCGCGAGTCTTCTCGTTGCTAGATAGGACCATGTGGCACTGGTATCCCCCCTGGCCCAGGCAATTCACAGCACAGTACCCGTCATGAAGCCGCGTGCTTCCACTCACAACTTGCACCCGACTGTCGACCAGTGCAGGGATGCTGGGATTGATACGCTGGAAATTTTCAGTGGGTGGAATCATTCCGGTCTCCATGGCCACAATAACTTTCAGCAAAGACACTAGACCTGAAATACACAAATTATTGGACATTAATTGTGTATCCTTTTCATCCTTACTGATCCCTTTCACAGATTCTACATTTGATAATATTCAATCTTTTTAATACAGATCCCCAAAATAAAGGATCTTTAATTTTATTAATTTCCTGTGCGTCATTTTATATTTTTATAAGAAATATATACATGTTCTTTATACTGTGACCCTTATACGTAATAATTATTGCAAATTGAACCAGATGTTATGTTTGCGTAACACACATGTCCCTTGTATGTGCATTTAACTTGGTTATTGTCAGCCCATTTGAATTCATAATATTTAAGTCTTTATTTGTTCAAGGTAAAAAAATGTTACACAGAATAATTGTGTCAATCAAGGTATGAGTGCGAAATTCTTGTATATTAAACAGAAATGTGAGGAAAATACAAAAGCTTAACGCTAAACCCTCGAAATATCCTAGTGTTGAAGTAAGTGGTATTGCTGATTGACAAGAGTAGAATCTAATGATTAAAGAAATAGCCATTTTTAATTATTCAAAGTCCATATCGGTTCTAGGCCAAGTGAAGTTGAATAATATGGCTGAATTGGCAAATGTTATCAGAAACAATGGTGTCAGTACCCATGTGTTATTGCAAACAGTGTTGGTGCAAGACAAAATAGGTAAAATATAGTTAACAAAGAAATAGATTATTTTAATTGTTCAATTTCCAAATTATGTCAAGGTTGATGTCAAGGTCAAAGTGTAATATGTGTGAATAGGTAATGGTCATACTAAACAACTGTTAAAGTATTTAACAGGTGTCACAAATGGTGATGTGCTGGAAGAAACCAAAAATCTAATAACAAATGTTTGAATGTCCAAATTAGGTCAAGGTCAAAGTCAAAGTGCGGTTGGAAGATAGATTGCGGATATGCAACAACTGTGCAAGGGTCCATGTGATTGTAACAAGTGGTGTTGGTGCTGGACAATGTCACACAATAAGATCTAATTAACCATGAAATAGCTTATTTAATAATACCCAATTAGATTGAATTTGGTCACAGTCAAACTGATGTATGGTTCTAGGGGTAGTTGGGTAATAGCCAAAAGCAACAATTGAATAGTATCTTAGAATTAAAGCCAGCGATATTGGTACAACTCAAAACAAGAGCTGTCCCAAGACACAAAAATCGACTATTCTTCCGCTTTGATAGTATACTGTACATTTTCTGCCAGCCATCTGATATAAGGACAACAAAGACATGTTTAATGTCTATATATCTGTAGTAGCTATATAGTACATGGTAACTAAAGCTTAAAATTTATAAATAAAAACAAGGAATGTGACCATCATAATTGCCAAGAGACTAGATTTTCAACTTTTTACCAATGAATTTAGTTGAATTTAATTGACTTTGAAACACAGGTCGGCTTCAACCTACGAACAAAATTGCAGCATCCAAATTCATGGTATTGAGCGGAAACCATGATCTTGACCCCTTGGCCCCCCAAACAATCCCTAGCTCGATCAGCATGTAACCTACCTACACAAACAATTGCAGAACATTATCTCCAGCCTGCTGATGTTATTGACTGCAAACCTTTTATCTTTTTTTTTTAGCAACAGGGACCTTGATAAAACTGGACATGCGTTTACCTGGATTTTGTAAATTATAAAAGTACAATAAGGGGCATAATTCTGCTAAACTGCAGGTCACAGTTATGGTCCTGGTTCTGTGACCTTGTTGAAATTGTGAATAACAATACATCGTTTGTTTTCAGAAAACCTTAAATCAACTGCCAACATTTACATTAAAACATCAAGGAAAACACCCACCTGATGCAGCCATTGTTTGCCCCACATTTGCCTTCACAGAGCCAATCTGCAGTGGTACTGACTTGTCACCGCACAGAGCTGTTGCCAAGGCGCCAACCTCTGACCTATCTGCACTGGGCAGGGCACACCCGTGTGCCTCTACGTAGTCGATGTCTTCTGCATCCACGTCTGCCTCCTCGTAGAACTCAGACAGGAAACGTGCCTGACTTGCCTCACTGGGGTATGACAGCCCTTGAAATAACATCACTTGATACAATGACATGGGGTATATAACATCACTTGATACAATATGGGGTATATAGGGCTGCCTTCACCATTTTGGGAATGTGACCTATACATGTGAAATTGGGACTTGTAGCCTTAATTAAAAGTATTACTGTGGATTCATTTAATTCTGTTGAAATTTCTTATATAAGACTTTGCAACTACCCAGGTATTGTAAAACAGTACATTTGGTTTAGGGGTTGAGTGAACCCACAACAATTAGTTTTCAATGAATACATTTTGGTTTGACAGTAAATTATTGGAATAACTACTGAAAGCACTGAAACTAATAGAAAAATCCTGAACATAACAACTCATTTAAATGGTTCAAAAGTATTTACCTTTCTACACTGAATACCAATTATTTCCAAAAATCTAAAAGTCAAACCATTAAATGAAATTTTTAGGACTTAATTTTGGAAAAAGGCACATTTTACAATTGAGAAAATGACCACATACCAATTAAAATCTGCCATAAAAAGCCCTAGAAAAAATATGTGAGTTATTTGTTATGGTGCATATTGTTCTTGAAGTGGAAATTTAGTGGAGAGAAAATACACTCTTACTGGTTTGTGGGTCTGTATAACATCAAAGCAAAATCAAAGCAAAATTTTATTTTGTATTTGTATTTAGCACGAACATAGTGTCATTTTAAAAGGTTACAACATAAAAATGAAAAAAATGCACAACAAACAGCTCTACTTAGTTCAGCCTACTTACAGGTGCCTTCTGCCGCCAGCATCTGAGCCTTGCTGTGGACAACGGTGGCGTACACCCGGCGGGCCCCCTGCTGTCTCCGTAGGAACACAGCAACCACCCCTTCCCTATAGCACATCCCTGACGCTGGAATAGCAATAGAAAGTGTGTGGACATTGCCAATCTTCTCAGAATAAGACAATCTATCATTATATGATATTTTATTTTTTGACTACATGCTGGGTAGTCTTCATATAAAAGAATTATTGTCCAAAGTCAAACAACTGAATCAACGTTACATTTCTATATCAGAACAATAAATTCACAGTCAATCATCGGTTCACACAAATATACTGCAAAGCTCACCACCGGCATCAAAAGGTCTACAGAAGTCTTCCATTGAGTATTTGTTTGTGAGGGGAGAGGCCAGAGGCTGGCTGTCGATGCTGACTCCGCCCACTATGGCGCAGTCTATCTCGCCCCTAAGAATGCTATGGTACGCCCGGTCAAGCGCAAGACTACCAGCCGCATCGCTACCTTGCAACGTGTAGCTTGGACCTGCAATACACACCTCTAAACCATTGCAAGTCAGTCTGTTTCCTGTGATTCTAGCTGCTTATTTGCTAATGATAAACATTTTGATTGTATTGCAACGAAGACCTTCTGCGAGTCAGACCACAGTTATCTTATCCTGCAATACCTGGCCGCACAATAATCCTATTTAAACCGAATCTTGGTCTCTACCTTAACCCTTGAAGCGCTGGAACCGAATTTTGAAGGCCTTTGTAAACAGTTTGGATCCAGATGAGACGCCACATAACATGGCTTCTCATCTGGATCCAAACTGTTTGCTATTCTGATAGTATTCTTTGGAAATAAATCAAAGAAAATGCTAATTTTAGAAATTCAGCAGACAATATTTTAGCAGACAACAAATTTCCCAGCGTGCAAAGGGTTAAATATGTGTCATCATAACCAACACCATATGTAGTAACAAGCATTGTCACAATTCACTGGCTGAATGGTGGGAAAAAAATTGTTATTGAACATTTTGATAATTGTCTGGAGATGTTTGTTGAGATAAGACAGTAATCAAGGATTAGCTTTCAGCGCAAACATGTTGTCCTTCATTTGTAGACTTCCATAAAGGTGTCTGTGCCAAAGTGGGGGAGATTGTGCAATATTAACTATCAACTGTAGATTCAGGTTGGGCTGCAGAGCTTGTTCTGGCAATGGTATCAGAGGGTCATCCCTTCCATTTGCTTCTATTTAAAATTAAGACAATAATTAAACTTGTGAAATTCCACTATTATCATGGGATCTGATCTGACCTACCTGACAGCTTGAACACCTTGGAGATGGTGTTAGCGAGGGCGTGTTTGGAGCACACCTCGGGTACATTCCCGTCTAGGACGTCTGGGTTGGTACTCCATGTATTTTGGGCGTGGCACTCCCCCACCCCGATGTATACGCCTGCATTCTGCAGATTGTACAGGTCCTCCCCTGTGTAGTGAAATGTCATTGCAGAGTAATGTTAATCCTGCTTTAAATAATATGGAAACATATAATATTGCATGATGGACATGCATAGGATGACATTGACACCACAAAAGAAACATGTATATTACAAAAATATTACTAGAGTATAAACAATAATAATTAAAATTAAGATTATATGTGTTTGAGTAATTTCAGTGAGTAATAAATATGAAATTAAGCCCAAAATGCAATTTAAACCTTTCTTTTTAAAAAAAACAAAAACATCCTACAGTTTCAAAAGTGGTCCACAAACTCTACTCAAACAAGAGCCCCGCAGTCTGAGACAGATGCCCCCCCCCCCCCAAANCCCCAAAAAAAAGGGCCTTGACACAGGATTTATTGCAACAAAACTGACCATAAGAGTTAATCTTATCATATTAGTGTGAATTAGCCACAGTGACCTTGACCTTTGAACTAGAGACCCCAATTTCAATAGGGAAAAGGCCAATTCACATGGGAAGTATCAAGCCAATTGTTCAATCCCTTCACAAGTCATTAATCGGAAACAAACTGGTCTACCAACAGACCGACAGACAGACCGACATCCAGCAAAACAATATACAGTACCCCCTCTGCTTCAAAGGGGGGCATAATAAGTATATCCCATTTTTCAGTGATCAAGATAGACTTTCCCCACTATGTGACTACATGCCTGCATCCACCACGGCCTCTGTCACAACCTCCAGTAGCTGTCGTAGCTGGGGATCCATCACCTGCGCCTTCTGAGGGGATATACCGAAATAGCCTGCATCAAACCTGTCTAGATCAGGTAAGCTGGTTTCCTCTACAAGAAATGTGTTAGATAAATCAGGGCTGTGAAGTTAAATAATTCAAAACAATGCCCAAATGATAATGTATTTCCAAAATTGTTTAGACTGATGTAAGCACATATATTGCATATTTTCTGTTTATACCAATGAAACCATGTTTGGTCACAATATCATGTACAATTTTTACTTTCATTATTTCTTTTAAAAAGCCTACCTTTTTATCATGTACAAGTGTTCTTTTAAGGTAGCGCACCTGTTATGATTTCCTGCGATTTTTTCGAAGATTGAAGAGCCTTTTTACCTGTTTACTTATGGATATCTAATTTAAGCAGGTACTAATGTGAAGTTGTCGTGGTCGAGTGGTTAAGGCGATAGACTAGAAATATTTTGTGATCTTCCCGCGCAGGTTCGAATCCTGCCGACAACGCATATTTTTTTGCTACGCATTTTATTTCTTTTCTAACGTAATTTGATTTAATATAGCATATAAACTATGTTTATTGTTAAATATGTTGCAATTTTTATGCACATTCTTAAATTTTTAAAATTAAAACAACGTTATGGCTAAATTGGGTGATTTACTGCTGAAAATACGAATCATGCATGTTGCATTTTTATTTCAAAAAGTAAATGGTAAATCTGTATATTTCTTGGTATTTTTGCTGTATATAGTGTATCTATAAAAACTAAATTCAAAATATTACTTAAATGATACTCTTTTGAATTTTATGACACTTTGTTTTTAACCACACCAATTTCTACTCGGCTGAAACCACTTACATTTCATGGCGCTCTTCCATAGATAACAAGTTATAAAAAATAAATGTCTGTAAAATAATACGTATTTCATCTTGTTTAAACTTTAAACACCTTTACTCCATCTGTACACAGCAACTGCATGCCCATATTTGAAAATCTGGATGAATTATGGAACTTTCATATACCCCAGGAGTGCAAATCAACTGGACAAAGGCCGAGCTTGGGGGTTGTTTTGAAAAATCAGTATTTTTTTTTAAAAAGCATGGAAAGCCTACCTAAAATTTTGCATGTAGTTCAGTGAAATGATGCTGATTAAGAAAATAATACATTAGATTATATTTGGAAAGGTGTCCATTACGGGTGCGCTACCTTAAAATGATCAAACATGTGTTTTTTTGTCATTGCTGTTCAATGTTCGATTGTGTACATTTTTGAAAGTTATATTTACTTGACACAAATATACTGTAATTTTGAAAAGTTGATAATGCCACCAGAAAATATACAGAAATTATATTGAATCTATTTATTAAATCATTTAAAATAATTAAAAGGTATTAAAAATAGTAACCTTTTACATGAACGGTATAGAGCTGACATATAGAGATCTTTAGAATGGACATAAATTAGTTCAAATAAAACAAGTATTTATTAACCCATTTATGCCTAGCGTCTAAAAAATAGGCCTTGGCAAACAGCGTAGACCCAGATGAGACACCGCATGATGCGGCGTCTCATCAGGGTCTGCGCTGTTTGCTTGAAGGAATTTCTGTAAGAAATATTCTAAATATAGAAACAAATATACTAGACATCCCTAATTTTGGAAATAAATTGATCCAATACAGAAGGATGGGAGAGTTCACTAGGCATCAATGGGTTAAACAAAGTTGAGGCAATTAAAAAACTGAGAAAGTACATTTGTACAATAAACTACCATGGTTGGTGTTAAGTAGAGATGTTAAGTTGTCCATTTCACTGTCTTTGTCAATGTTCATGTCACGATTCTCAAGCAACATTTTTCTGAACTCTGCCATGTTCCTACACCTGGGTAGCCGGCACGATACGCCGGACACTACGATGCTCATCTGACGCTCTATTGCACTTTCATCCAGCACGTCGGGTGTCTTGAGGGGACTCGCAACCTCGCTAGTTACATCCTCATTGTCCATCGTCACACCTGGCTGAACCGTCATATCTTGTATTTGACACTCCTTTATTATAGACATAGACAGATGCATCATTGTAATCAGTTGAGGAGAGGTTGGGGTAAACCAATGGATACCCTGTAGGCCTAGAGATCAAGAAGCCCCAGGTTCAATCTTCACTCCGAGAGCGTTCTCCAGATCTCTTCAGACACAAAGCACTGGTTCTACACAGGAAACAGAATCCAGAATGTCTCAATAAGCATTAGTTTTGACAGCAGAACTCAAAACTCTACTTTATTTTTTTATTTTTATGCCCCCGGTAGGGTGGCATATAGTGATTGCACTGTCCATCTGTCTGTCTGTCTGTCTGTCCTTCTGAAATTTCGTCACACTTGCGTTTAGGTTTCGAAAAATAGTCATAACTTTTGCAATATTGATCATAGCAACTTGATATTTGGCATGCATGTGTATCTCATGGAGCTGCACATTTTGAGTGGTGAAAGGTCAAGGTCATCCTTCAAGGTAAAAAAAAAATCAAAGCGGCGCAGTAGGGGGCATTGTGTTTCTGACAAACACATCTCTTGTTTCTGTTGAATATTGAATAAAAACACACACCTTATACAATTGAACTGAATTTGTATGTGCAACATTCACTATTTACAAAATTATGGTCGAATAATTTGAATTTTTGAACTTTATATTTTCTCTTAACGTAAAATATTACAAACACACCTTACCAACCGTCTTTCAGCAGTCAAACTGACCATATTACTTTCAGTCGGAATTAAATAGCACGTGCAAATCGTGCATTTAATAATCGAGGGCCGTTCAATATGTGGAAATGCCCATATTATTTACTGAAATATGAGACACATTTTAAAGCGATTTCATCCATTTGATATATAGAGTTAATAATTATTTCTGCATAATAATGACTCGCCGGACAATCGTTATTACGGATACTGTTCAGCTTATACATTACTAACTTTGGAACAACCCTTAACTATTGTATAATCATGTGACACGCACGTGATTTCCGCAGCAAAATGGCGGATGACCAAAATGTTGGTCTGCAAGAGGAAAACACGGGAAATATCGGCAACATTGATCTCGCTGGCGATGACAATGGTTTTGAAGTGTTTCAAGATGGACAGGTAGACATAATTTCAGTTTAATTAGTCAAGATTTATTGATAATACAGTTGAAATTATCGATACATAATAATTAATACGTCAAATGTCCATTTTATTATTTGTATCAATTGGACATTGTTCTTTATTGTATCATCTATGATTTTGTTTATATTTTTATATTTATGCTCTACTTTCATTTGGTTTTTTCAAATATTGTATGTTCATGTCCTACTTTCTTTTGATGCAATCAGCTGTTTTGACTGTTCTACTTTCAGTTGTCATATGTAGGACATGACGTAGCAGCATTACCACTGAAGTTGATAGAAGATTACTCAAAAGTTACTCGAAGATTAGATCTGAGTTACAATCAAATCAGGTACTAAAACAGTTAAGATATTTTAAGAGATTTATAAATTAAATGTGCGTAATATTTTTTAACAAAGAAAATTTGTGGGTAAGTAATCCAATAATTTATTGGAGGGATTTAATTGTTATCGGCTTTGTTATTCTATCTAGAATTTATAAAATTTAGAAACAGTAATATATTCCAGTAGTTTAAGCCTTATTATTAAGAAATGTTTGGTGTAGTTGCATATTAATAATTGTAAAATGTGCCTGTAAACCAGTTTAAACCTAAAACAACCAGAGACAATGCTCATTTATAAATTAAGAACTAATATTCTATGATGTGGCAGTAAGTAACAGAAATTAACATACATCAATATCCATAGTTTGCCACAGTCTAAGAACGTGTGTTAACACTGCAGCTGCCTGGATGGTCTAGAAGAGTTCTGTCATCTAGAGGAGCTAGTCCTGGACAACAATCTGGTGACGGACAGTGTGAAGTTTCCAGAAATCCCCACCTTACACACACTCACCATCAACAAAAACAAGGTAGGGGTGCTCAGTGGTGTACACAGTGATTCTGTGAAACATATCTTGAGTAAAAAAAAATCATGCAATTCATGAACCAGATGTGGTAAATAAACATGATTAAAGAAAGATTGACTAATGTTATCATTAAGCAGTAGACAAGGATTGATCGCTGTCCCTTCTGTCCAAGGATGTTTGTCCAAGGATGTTTGTCCAAGGTTGGAAGAACATGTACTGGATTATGCAACCATTGTTCTCATATTTACCACTGAAATTTAATCAACATAATTTATGAGATGGTATTCAATTGGAATGCGTGTTTAGATCTAAAGGGCTCGGCTGTTTGTTTTAGCATGGAGCCTGTAATTCAGCATTCCCTAATTCAGCATTCCCTAATTCAGCTCCCTAAGGAAATAACACATTTTCAACCTGAGAATTGGGAACTCTAATTAGCATAAGTTATTTAAAGTAAACAAATTATTAAATTGACTCCTGTGTTTATACCTAGGTAATGCATATGTTTCTTTACTGTATTTAGTGGGAACACTATGGATTTGACAGATTCATGTACAGAAACTAATATGTTTTTAATGTAACAGAATTTTAATACAGTCATCCATAAAGATTTATCAAGTTAATAATTTCGAGCTATATTTTCAGTTACTTAACTAAACTCTTGAACTTACTTAACTCCTAAATCATTTACTCAAATCCTCATGTTATGCATGATTTCTGTTTGCATAGTTGACCGATATAGACCACTTGTTGAATGAGGTCAAGACAAAGTTCCCGTCCCTGACCTACCTCAGTCTTCTTGGCAACGCTGCCTGTCCCAACCAGCTGTCTGCACGTGACAAAGATGATGAGGACTATTCACGCTACAGGTAAAATCATGTTTTGGGGTTGGTGCCCTTTGCTGTAATTCTGGTGAACAATAGCATTACCTGGGCATTTTATGGATAAGATCATTTTAATGACAATTCTATATGAGTTGAAATAATTTGTCTTAGAGAATGCCACCATACTAAAGATGGTTCTCAGTTTTCATTTGATTATAAATAATAAACTAATAGTTTTTGTTCCTGGTTCTACTATAACATGTTGCCTTAAACCATGTTAGTGTTTTTACAGCCCTGGGTATTTGTTCAAAGTGAACATAATTGTATATAAACTCATTAAATGAAAAAAAAGTAACTGGTTGTTTAACTGTTAGTATAAACCAGTTTAATAAACACTGCCTGCTATAGATAGATATCTGACTTCAAATGAATGGAAATCACTTAAACAAGTATTTCTGAAGAAATAAAAATCAAGGTTTATTTTGTCCATACATGTAATCTCATTTGGGGTTCAGTTACAATTATCTCATGCCATTGCATAATTGTGTTACTGTCTATACCATTTATTAAGATGTTTGTTCTTTATTAGTGCTACTGTCAATGCCATGTTTCAGGAAGAGTGTTCTCTACTAGTGTATCGCTACTAGTGTATCTGTCAATGCCATGTTTCAGGAACTATGTTCTCTACCAGTGATTCTGTCAATGCCATGTTTCAGCAACTATGTTCTCTACTAGTGTTTCTGTCAATGCCATGTTTCAGGAACTATGTTCTCTACTAGCGTATTTGTTAATGCCATGTTTCAGAAACTATGTTCTCTACTAGTGTTTCTGTCAATGCCATGTTTCAGGAACTATGTTCTCTACTAGTGTATCTGTTAATGCCATGTTTCAGAAACTTTGTTCCCTACTGGTGTTTCTGTCAATGCCATGTTTCAGGAACTATGTTCTCTACTGTCATATTTGTCATTGCCATGTTTCAGAAACTATGTTCTCTACCAGTGTTTCTGTCTATGCCATGTTTCAGAAACTATGTTCTCTACTAGGGTATCTTTCAATGCCATGTTTCATAGTTCTCTACTAGTGTTTCTGTCAATGCCATGTTTCAGAAACTATGTTCTCTACTAGTGTATCTGTCAATGCAATGTTTCAGAAACTATGTTCTCTACTAGTGTTTCTGTCTATGCCATGTTTCAGGAACTATGTTCTCTATTTGTGTATTTGTTTATGCCATGTTTCAGCAACTATGTTCTCTACAAGTGTTTCTGTCAATGCCATGTTTCAGAAACTATGTTCTCTACTAGTGTATCTGCCAATTCCATGTTTCAGCAACTATGTTCTCTACTAGTGTTTCTGTCAATGCCATGTTTCAGGAACTATGTTCTCTACTTGCGTATTTGTTAATGCCATGGTTCAGCAACTATGTTTTCTACTAGTGCTTCTGTCAATGCCATGTATCAGGAACTATGTTCTCTTCTAGTGTATCTGTCAATGCCATGTTTCAGGAACTATATTCTCTACTACATGTAGTGTTACTGTCAATGCCATGTTTCAGGAACTATGTTCTCTACTAGTGTATATGTCAATGCCATGTTTCAGGAACTATGTTCTCTACTTGTTTATCTATCGATGCCATGTTTCAGGAAATATGTTGGCTACTTGTTTATCTGTTAATGCCATGTTTCAGAAACTATGTTCTGTATCAGTTGCCGACGTTAAAGTTCCTCGATTCTAAGAATGTAACTGCAGAAGATCTGAGCGAAGCAAAGCGTGTGGGACCTTTCATGCACATAATAAAAGGGTCAATTGACGAATCTACGGTAAGTTTGTCCCCTCAAAAATATAATAACACAAACATACATAATTGTTGTCTTTTACTTTTAAGGTACAAACCAAATACAGCTGATTTAATTGGCATGCATTGATTTTTTCAAAATACAGTGAAACTGTCTAAAGCAAGTAACCATCTTTACTGAACAGCCATGTCGGTCCTGCTTTTTTTACTCTATTTTCATATATAAAAAAACCTTGACAAACCTAACCTTTGTCAAAACCGGAAACCTAACACTTTTATTGGAATTTGATCTCATTCAATCTTTAAAAACCAGGGGAAAAAAAGTGTATTTTGTCAAGTGTGATACGTGTATTGCAATACCCCAGAGGCCTTAACATGATAAATGTTGACACTATTGCTCATGATGGGTCTAATCACCATGGTGATAGCGATAACAGGACGGTCGTTATGGGATTTATACACAGTTGAAAAAAGATTAGTCGGCTGTGTTTAATGCGGCAAATTACATTCAGTTATTTCTTTTAATGTTTTACAACAGTAATTAATTGATGAGTAAGTCTTGTTAGTTGTTACAAACTTTAAATTTATTTCTATAAAACCGCTACATATGTACAAATAATTTATTCTACATCATAACTTTTAAAAGTCAACATGTCTTTTATGAAAAAGAAAAAGTAAGTATGAACCCCAACCAAATGTTATTGATTAGAGCTGAAATTGTAACTGTAATTGTAACAACTGAGTCTGAACAGTAACCTAACCCCTCTTTCTCTTCTTTGAGCATGAAATACAATATTGGGTTAATGTTTCAAGAGGAACGCATCAGATGAAATTCAGATTTCACAATTCTTGCAATTTGACAAATTGAATGCTCAAATAATGAATTGGTTCTGCCAGTTAAGAGAAAAAAATCGTCCTGTATCTGGTCCTGTATGTGGTGCGATTATCCAGGAAAAGGCCACATGGTTTGCAGCAGAGATCTGTCACAACAATTTTAAGCTTCTAATAGATGGCTCAGTTGAAGGGTTAAAGGTATCCAGCAAAAGCGCGGAGGTAAATGCAGAGAATGTTTTTAGAATGGCATTTTTCTTCCATCACTGAGGGCTTCTCACAGACAGACATCTATAACTGCAATTTAACAGGACTACTCTCGTGCCCTCCCTGCCTGACAAAGCCATGGCAGAACGCGGCGATAGTGCAAAGGGAACAAAAGTTTCAAAAGACAGACTGATGGTTCTGTTTGCATGCAGCACCACTGGTGAAAAACTACAGCCGCTTGTGACTGGCAAGTCTGAAATGCTCATGCAGCAGGCTGGTTTCCAGCTGAAAGAACTGATGTCAATTAATGAGCATCTAGAGACTGAGGAAACCGGGGACCAATGGGAGAATGAACTGGTTGCCAGGTATTTGCGCACTGATGAGGGTGACAATGAAACTGAGGTCAGTGAATTTGAGGAGCCAGATGGTAAGCCAAGTCCATGGCTGAGAAGGAGAAATTCGCCAACCTCTCTCCATACGATGGGGGCATCTTTAAGCTGGCCAAGCAAATGGACAGGACAAACCAGGATGTTGTTGGTGAGAAATGTGTAAGAAATGATGCGGGTGAACTGTCTCTCAGTGATGAAGAGAAAATGAAAGCCTGGGTGGAGCACTATTCAAAGCTACTAAATGTTGAGTTTGAGTGGCCCAGTGAGCTACTTCCTGAAGTTGCTTCTGTGGAAGGGCCTCCCCCACCAGTCACAGAAGAACAAATACGCAAAGCCCTTGGCAAGATAAAATGCGGGAAAGCCGCTGGACCGTCAGGTGTGATTGCCGAGATGTTGAAAGCTGCTGGTGAGGAGGGAACAGAAATGCTCAGACAGCTGACTGAGGTCGTATTCAGCAATGGTGTTTTTCCCAATGACTGGGAGGAGAGCCACATCCTTAACCTTTACAAAGGTAAAGGAGAGGCTCTAGACAGAGGAAATTACCGTGGGTTAAATCTTACGGACCAGATAATGAAGCTGATTGAGCGTGTACTTGACACCCACATACGCGAGATGGTGGATATCGATGGTATGCAGTTTGGTTTTGTTCCTGGTAGAGGTACGACTGATGCAATCTTCATCATACGCCAGCTACAGGAAAAATACATTGCAGCAAACAAGCCACTGTAGATTGCCTTCGTGAATGTTGAGAAAGCATTTGATAGAGTACCAAGAAAGGTCCTCTGGTGGGCTCTGAGGAGTCTTGGGGTTCAGGAATGGGCAGTTAAAGTCATACAGGGTATGTACACAGGCGCCAGGAGCCGAGTGCGGACAGTATAGCAAGGAATTTGGAGTTGGAGTAGGGGTTCATCAGGGTTCTGTTCTCAGTCCCCTGCTTTTCATCCTGGTGCTTGAGGCTCTGTCGAGGGAATTTCGCGCCGGGGTTCCATGTGAGCTCCTTTACCCTGATGATCTTGCTGTGATCGCGGACTCACTGGAGGAGTGCCTCTCCAGACTGAAAGGTTGGAAGGATGGAATGGAAAGCAAGGGGCTGAGGGTCAATATGAAGAAGACAAAGCTCTTGATCACCGGCCATGGACTGAATCTTCTACGTGACGCGGGGGCATATCCCTGTGCAGTATGTAGGAGTGGAGTGGGAGTGAACTCGATTGAGTGTACCCAGTGTAAACTTTGGGTGCACAAAAAGTGCAGTGGCATCAAGGGAAGAATTACCAGCATCCCGGACTATGTATGTCAGAGATGCCTGGACCAGGCACGTCCAATTGATGGAAGACCAGTTACCCAGGTGGTCGTTGATGGCTTACAGCTTGATGTTGAGGCCAGCTTCTGCTATCTGGGTGATACGCTTTGTGCTGGGGGAGGCTGCGAACTTGCCATCATCACCAGATGCTGCACTGCCTGGGGTTTAAGAAGCTCCTACAAATACTGACGTCGAAGCATGTTTCCCTTAAAATCCGTGGCACAGTGTTCAATGCTTGTGTCCGTTCTGCCATGTTACATGGTAGTGAAGCGTGGGCACCATCCGTTTCTGATCTACAACGACTGCTTAGAAACGACAGAGCAATGGCCCGCTGGTTCTGCGGCATCAAACCTGACGACAGAGTCGACACTGACACGCTGTATGGTAAATTTGGTATACCAGAAGTCACGGCATCACTGAGAGCCAGGCGTCTGAAGTGGTATGGGCATGTCGAGCGTGCCACTTCTTGCATCAATTCAATCACGAAGATGGCCATCCCTTGTGCTAGAGGTAGAGGGAGACCAATAAAAATCGTGGTCTGACTGTGTTAAGGATGACCTGCACACCTGTGACATGGGAGACACAGACCCACAGAACAGAAGAGCGTGGAAATCAGGGGTTAGACGCTCTAGCCGCCTGCTGCCTACCCCAGCTACTGGGACTAATCCCACAGCAGATGACAAATAAACTCAGGATCAAGTCAAGTCAAGATGAACCTGCTCGAGAGAGTTTGCTGATGGTATGAATATTTACGCACTTGAGGAAGACCATGATTTTCTGAAGTTGCAACTAACCTGACCAACTTATCAGAGAGAGAAAAAGGCGAGATGAAAATCCAAGCAGTTAACAATTAATGATTTTTCAAGCAGATGTAAATTATTTGTATGTTGTTTCCATGTAGGAGCGGTTTTTTATAAGTTGTGTTTGATATATATCTATTACATGTATATTGTATGTGGATGTCAGTTTATGTAAATCACATAACTCTTGATTAATCATGTATATTTGTAACATCTTCTATTGTACAAAACATACTTATTATTATGCAAATAATAATACAATTATTAACAATAAAAACAGTGTAAAATAGTACATGTTGTTGTCTACTTGTTTAAATGTATAAACATATTAAAAAGGCTGTTCATATTGAAAGAATATTGCATGCTACAAAAACCTTGATAAACCAAACACTTCAGAAAACGGAACATTCTGCCCGGTCCCGACCCTGTTTGGTTAAGACAGGTGGCACTGTTTGAGTGTGGTGCCTTCAGCTGATATCAGCAGTATTGTTACAACATAAGCAGATATGGCTGGTATTTGTTCTTCCTGAATTGTATTAATATTGTTTAGAGTGTATTATGTAAGAGGGATGAGATAACGAAGATGAGGAAGTTTAGTTGTTGTTTCATTTTTATTTTTTTGCTACCGATATCTTACACAAAACTAGATATTAGGTATGAAACATAAAAACGCAATCATGCATATAAGTTGTGTTTGTTTGTTGTTTGTTTTAATCTAGAAGAATTCTATTCTTTATAACAAATTGCAGCTGCCTGAAGAGTCTCCACCTTCCTCCCCCAGTCCATACACACCACTACCCGACAGGTCTCGCACCCCAGATGACCATCTCGGTATGTAGTACGGCCATCGCTGTCAAGTAGATTTTCTTATTCTGTTTATATTCACAGATTTCCAATGGTGTAACAGCCCTTGCCTTGATTTCTTGACTTTTTGACTTGAAACCTGTAAATTAATAGTTTACATTGACCAATCTTGAGGAACCTTTGAATGAAGCAAGTTGGCATTGAGACATAGATTGGGATTATATTTTGGCAATACTTTCTTGTCTTATATTGCAGGAACATTTGGCAAGAGCAAGTACGTGTACTATGGTAAGCACTCCGAGGGGAATCGATTCATCAGAAACAATGATCTCTAACTCTGCCAGCAAGACTTACTCAGCTGTCCCAGTACCATGGTATACTTTGAATGGTATACAATTAATTGATATCCACTACCAACATAGACCTCGTTAATAGCACATAAATGTGTCAAGATTTTCAATTTTATTCCAATTTTAATTCATGTTGAAGGTTTGTTTTTTTTCCATTGTGGTAATTATTTGTTATTGCTTTGGTGTTAGAATTTTTTGTACCCGGTTATTGTATTTGTTTTATAATATGGGGATAAAAATTATGTAGATTGGCTTGCAAGTTTAAAATCATCACAGACGTATGTCTGTTTGGAAGATTGTGTGAAAGAAACCTTCAAAAGGTTCAAAATTAAAACCCATTCTTAAATTAACCATACTCAAAGTTTATAGACAAAGTTCTCTTTCGACTGGCATGAAGTTTGTTATGAAGGCTAAATTCTGCAGAACTGGCTAATTGTTTGTGCTATTTTGAACTGTGTTTTATTCACTGAGGATTATTAAATCTAAAACCATGTGATAACAAGAGTTCTTCGGTCGGAGACATTTGCCCCAAAACAGGGCCTTGATTTTCACACTTATTGTGACAGTGGCCTTGACCTTTGACCTAGTGACCCCAATTTTAATAGGGGTCATCTTCTGTTCAAGGCCAATGCCCATGTGAAATATCATGTCAATTGGTTGGCAAGTTATTGATCAGAAACAATTTTAACACTTATTGTGACAGTGACATTGACCTTTGACCTAGTGACCCCAATGTCATTGGGGGTAATCTACTGTCCAATGCCAATGCACATGTGAAGTATCAAGTCAATCGGTCAATTGGTTGACGAGTTATAGATCGGAAACCATTTTCACACTTATTGTGACAGTGACCTTGACCTTTGACCTAGTGACCCAAATTTCAATAGGGGTCATCTACTGTCCAAGGCCTATGCAAATGTTAAGTATCAAGCCAATTGGTCAATTCTTTGAAGAGTTATTGATCGGAAGCTATTTTCACACTTATTGTGAGTGACCTTGACCTTTGACCTAGTAGCCCCAATTGCAATAGGGGTCATCTACTGTCCAAAGCCAATGCACATTTGAAGAATCAAGCCAATCGGTCAATCCGTTCAAAAGTTATTGATCGGAAACGAACTGGTCTACAGACAAGACACACAGACCGACCGACAGACCGACCTTCATCCAGCTAAACAATATACCCCCTCTTCTTCGAAGGGGGGCATAATTAACCATGGTTATCAATAATGGATAAATGGTTATGATTCATGTTCATCTCTGTGATATTTGAAGATACAGATTAATTGTGTTGAAACGTTGTACCAAAGACCACCATCTGGATCAACATTTTCTGGCCACAGTGAAACATTTGTTTCTGTGTAAATAATATTGACGTACTGCAAATGTTTTACAATTGGTTTATATAAATGTCTTGAAAAATGTTATTTTTTATATAATAAGAAAAAAATCATTGTTTGAAAAAGTAGTCTAATAATTACAATAAATATGATATTATTGAAAGTCTGGTTTATCCAGCGTACTATGTTTGGTATTGCATTTATATCCATTCTAGACCTTGGATATAACATTCGTGCAAATGCAGCCGAGACACAACATTTTAATTCACATTTGTTCTGGATGTTAATAAGTTTGGAATTTGAATCTAAAATTTAATATTCAAATACATTTCAATAATGAAAAACAAGTATTTGATTATCCTTACAGTATTTGTTCCCATCCCAAGTTAATATTGAACATGTTTTTTATGTTTTCACCCTTTTTTTTNGTTTTTCATTTGTCGTGATTTGACATGACAACAGTGCAATCATGACATTACTGGCTAATGTGATGGCACAAGTAATGTTTTGTATTTTAGCCATGTTCATCTAATTTGACATCAGTCTGTGTGTTTATCAACGCCTATGCTGTAATGATTATTAAAAATTGATTTTCATTATAACTATGGAAAAGTTTTATAGTTTTTTAATATGAATATTTACTTAGATACTTTATTTTAAATTTTGTTGGTTAAATTGATTTCAGTCTTAAAATATACATTAAGTCACTGATTTGTTGTGTATTTGTTTTATTCCCAATTTCAAAACTATAGTTATGTGAGAACACTTAACTGAAAACAGGGTTTTTTTTGGCCCGATTTTATAGCCGAAAAACGGCTATATTCCCAATGGCAAAAAGTATACTTTTTTTCCAAAACGTGCCAAAAATATCCCATTTTTTATTTTTATTTTTAAAGTGTCTTATGATTATTTATAAATCATTTATATGATTTTTTTTCTTTTAATTTGAATTATTATAAAGAGTTATATCGAATAAGTTGTTCCCAAATCAGTTGACTTTTTGCGTGAAAAAAGAGGCTACTGAATTTATCTTCCCAATTTCTTGAAAATGCCGATAAAATTCCCAATTCCAAAGCCTTTTTCATCTTCCCAAAAATTGGAAAAAAACAACCTGGAAAACAAAATGGATTTTAACGTTACATATATTTATATATCACAGTATTTATGTAATTGTTATGCATCTACTCATTCATGTTTTGTTGATTATTGTGCTTAACCCATGGATGGGTGCTATGTTGAACAATGTTTTCATTTTAAATTGTCTTGTTATATAAATGTGTTACTTTTGCATGTCCTATGGTAAATTAAAATAAATTGTAAAAAATATTGCTGTTTTTTTCATTGTGTGCATCATTACAGTTAGCAAATTGTATTTACTTCCAATAAAGATATACTTTTTATACGCCCGTCGTTAAATATTTTTTTTAAATGATGGCGGGCGATTGGGCAGCATCAAGAATGATGTCCGCTCAATAACATGAACAGATAATATCGGATCATCATTAAACTTGGTACTTGTAATGGGCATAATATCTGGACCAAGTTCGATAACCACCCAGATCTCATTAAGCACTTCTGAATTAGATTTACTAAAAAAAGCAAAATTTACCTTGTCCACTTCCAGGTCAAGGTCACTGTGGACTCTTTAGTGCATTTTCCTTGTATGGATATAGTGAATGTATATGTTTATGTCTGGCCAGTAACTTTGTTTTGCATGATGGCATTCTGAAATAAATCGGCAAACTTTATCATCCTATCAAGAGGACATGTTGCATGCACCAACCTGGCATCCATTAAAGGTCAATATGCCAGTTGTGAAATAGGTTTTATGTGAAAGTAAATAACAAAGATACGCACGTGCAATGTTAGCTATTCACATTATGTGTGTCACATTACACTCATTTCTGTGTCCAATGACATATGGGGGACCATATGCGTGTCCAGAATTACTTGTATAGTAACACGTGCAACCTTTTGGTATGTGCCAAAAACCAGCAGTCGCATTGTTGTCAACCTATATGCTTGGTGAATAGATAAAGAAACAAGAGCTGTCACCATAGAATGACATATGCCCCCTTTTTCCACATTTTTGTAAACCAAAAGGCAAATTGTTTTTCCACATTTTTCGAAACCTAAACGCAAAGTGTGACAGAATGTCAGATAGACAGACGGACAGTGCGATCACTATATGCCCACCTTCGGGGGCATAAAAACAATAACAATGATATCAGTGAGCTGATGGATGCTCCCAAATAGGAATTTAATCAGAAGAGCACAGATATCTGAAAAACTATATACTACAAGGATGATATCTGCTGTTATAAAATAAAATATTTGACTTTGATATCATAAAGACAACTGAATTTCCTTCAACTTAACATCTCTTAATTGTAATAATTTATAGCCAGCAATCGTGTAGTAATAGACTGGATACAAGTTCCGCGCTTAATTGGTACCAGTATTTCAGAATTCAACAGAATTCATATTTCTTAAGAAAAGTATTAAAATGAAACATCTTGGTTCTGTGCACACCACTTGGTAATAGGACTTCCCATGAATGTTCATTGAAGTCCAGCTAGTAGTGTCTGAGAAATGCTCAGAAAAAGAAAATGGATCGATGCAAGGACAAAGTGGCGACTATACCAGCCGATCTATTGCAGTTTTAGTATCAATGAAATTCTTGCATACTTGGCACTATTTCAATATTGTGTGCATGTCCTCCATTGCAGATAATTCATAAAAATAAATTTTAATCAACATGACACAGTATGTAAACTTTGGAATGTGTGTACAAAGATTACAACCAATAAACAGAAATTAAGTCTTCTGGTCTTATTCAAAGGACAAACTTCTCTGCATAGCAAGACAGTAAACTCATTAACTCTTTCAGTGCTTGAACCGAATTTTGAAGGCCTTTGCAAACAGTTTGGATCCAGATGAGACGCCACAGAACGTGGCGTCTCATCAGGATCCAAACTGTTTGCTATTCTGATAGTATTCTTTGAAATTCAGCAGACGACATTTTAGCAGATGACAAATTTCCCCCCAGCATGCAAAGGTTTAAACACGTGGTTATGTTTGTTGCGTATGTTTTTATTAAGCCTACAACATGTAATAAAAAACAATGAAAATTCACTATCTACAGTACTTTTTACACAACACGGCATAATAATCAATATAAATTCAGTATCTAATCTCAAGAAAAAAAATATGTTGAAAATAGTTCTCACTACAATAAATACTCAGAACAAGTACGAAGCTAAAATGATTTGAAAAATAATTATAATTGATGGGCACTCTGTGATTTTGGTTGGGGGGGGGGTTATCTTAAAGAAAATAATTCGCCTTTTGCCGTAAAATTCCCCACCTGAAGGGCCCCTCCTTGCCCCCAATGGTGAAAAAAACACTAACATCAAAAATAGTATACTGCAATGACAAAGGAACAGTTTGAATGAAAATAGTTATAAAAGCAATAAATTCACAGAGCAATGCAATAAATATATGGAACAACAAAGAATAAGAGTCTGCTTCTGATAATTATTGAAAAAATAATTATCACAACATATTTACCCTTAATCTGATTGTCAATCTGTCATTGAATTAATTTTAGTTCACTGTAGTAAACAAATCCGTTTTTATTAAAAATACATGTGCAAATTATGTGTACACGGTAGTTATGCAGCAACAAATATACAACTATCACATTTTCATTTTGGACTGTCATAAATATCACATGATTGAGTTAAAAAAAGCTGCAAATGATGATTGTTTTGATGCATCAGTTTGTTTTTTTACACAAAAAGAACAAGAGGGCCATTAAGCGCTTACCTGAGTTCCCTATATGCAAATTGTACCTAAGTGACTTCTAGAGTGGTAACATGGTTTTTCTGAGCTATTACCTTGTGACCTCGATTTTTGGACGTAGTTGACGAAGCACAATATATGCGACAGATGTCGAACATAGGATGACCCCCATTCCTCAACATGAGCACTTCAATAAACCTTGCCTTGAATATCTAACCATGTGGAATTTTGTGTCCACTAAATAATAGTAATAATTCTAAACTTATACTAACTCCATAACAAAGATATAATTAAAGTTTTTAACTATACATAAACAAAGCAGGAAGAAGTCCGAAATCAGAGCACACATTAGTGAAAAGAAGTGCGTATTTAAATTGCACAAATATTCATTATTAAACACAAATCTATAAGTAATGTAAGAATCAAACTAATTTTTGTCTAATTGTTATTTGTCAGTCAACACGTAATTCATTGGATGCATGCCTATTTATACAGATTGTGCTTATGCCCTCATGTTTACATTTTTATGAATCAGAATTTCAAAGCAGTGTTTATTAATCAATACACTATCCTTAATTTAACTGTAAACATACTTTGTTAAGTTGTTAAAACAGTAATAAACAAGCCTGGGCTGGTTTTCATAAAGCTTATTAGGGGAATCAGTACTAAAGGTATAAATTCAGATTAAATCTCCTTTGTGAAGTGCTTTTTTTTTCGTACACATAGTTTACTTGTTTAAAGCATTTTATTTAAAGAAAACCCAAAACCAAAAATAGCCATAGAATTAAGGGATTTCATTAAATTTTCCCAAAGGAGCTTTATGAATATGAGCCCTGGAGCCATTATGGCTCCAATAAGTTATGCTTAGTGTGATTGTCTTTCTGTACAGTTCTGTAATACGGTAGCGAACATTCATCATGACCAGTATGGTAGAAAAGCTTTTCAAAGGTACAGAACAACAGATATAAACATCCTACATCTAACTAAATGCAACTTAATTAAGATTGGTTCATGTGAACATTCATTGTCATAAATTATTACATGATTGTAAAAATGTAAAGTAAACCATAAAAGCAAATAAGTAAAACAATTGCAAATTTAGTCCATTTTTGTAGGCTTTCTACTGCCTGCAACAGTTCTACAATATATCTAACAAATAATTTGAAAACAAAAGCTTAAAGCGGGACTGTACGATTTTTACATGTGCTAAATTTTAATATATTGATTAAATTATGTTACGATGACTCAAAATAGGCAATAAAAATTAAAGTTTGAAGACGAATTTCATAAAATGCAGCAAAGACAAGTTAGCGCTGGTTAAAGCCGATGCCGACACTTTTACTCGTATTTGTAAGGAAACAAAATTGTGTCTTTGTGTCGTATGAACGAATCTGCACTAAAACTAAATTTAGATTCACATCGTACATGCATGATATACATGCTGGCTTATTTGGCTTCCAGCCATTTAAGCTTTCAGATTTAAATATCTGGCTTATTTCGCATTTTTCGACACATGTTCTTCTTAACTTTTATTTTAATTTATATTGAAATATATGTATACTAATNCAATGAACTCACATGTAATACAACTGCAGATTGGAACTTGTCACATTGGGGTCACAATGAACTCACATGTAATACAACTGCAGATTGGAACTTGTCACATTGGGGTCACAATGAACTCACATGTAATACAACTGCAGATTGGAACTTGTCACATTGGGGTCACAATGAACTCACATGTAATACAACTGCAGATTGGAACTTGTCACATTGGGGTCACAATGAACTCACATGTAATACAACTGCAGATTGGAACTTGTCACATTGGGGTCACAATGAACTCACATGTAATACAACTGCAGATTGGAACTTGTCACATTGGGGTCACAATGAACTCACATGTAATACAACTGCAGATTGGAACTTGTCACATTGGGGTCACAATGAACTCACATGTAATACAACTGCAGATTGGAACTTGTCACATTGGGGTCACAATGAACTCACATGTAATACAACTGCAGATTGGAACTTGTCACATTGGGGTCACAATGAACTCACATGTAATACAACTGCAGATTGGAACTTGTCACATTGGGGTCACAATGAACTCACATGTAATACAACTGCAGATTGGAACTTGTCACATTGGGGTCACAATGAACTCACATGTAATACAACTGCAGATTGGAACTTGTCACATTGGGGTCACAATGAACTCACATGTAATACAACTGCAGATTGGAACTTGTCACATTGGGGTCACAATGAACTCACATGTAATACAACTGCAGATTGGAACTTGTCACATTGGGGTCACAATGAACTCACATGTAATACAACTGCAGATTGGAACTTGTCACATTGGGGTCACAATGAACTCACATGTAATACAACTGCAGATTGGAACTTGTCACATTGGGGTCACAATGAACTCACATGTAATACAACTGCAGATTGGAACTTGTCACATTGGGGTCACAATGAACTCACATGTAATACAACTGCAGATTGGAACTTGTCACATTGGGGTCACAATGAACTCACATGTAATACAACTGCAGATTGGAACTTGTCACATTGGGGTCACAATGAACTCACATGTAATACAACTGCAGATTGGAACTTGTCACATTGGGGTCACAATGAACTCACATGTAATACAACTGCAGATTGGAACTTGTCACATTGGGGTCACAATGAACTCACATGTAATACAACTGCAGATTGGAACTTGTCACATTGGGGTCACAATGAACTCACATGTAATACAACTGCAGATTGGAACTTGTCACATTGGGGTCACAATGAACTCACATGTAATACAACTGCAGATTGGAACTTGTCACATTGGGGTCACAATGAACTCACATGTAATACAACTGCAGATTGGAACTTGTCACATTGGGGTCACAATGAACTCACATGTAATACAACTGCAGATTGGAACTTGTCACATTGGGGTCACAATGAACTCACATGTAATACAACTGCAGATTGGAACTTGTCACATTGGGGTCACAATGAACTCACATGTAATACAACTGCAGATTGGAACTTGTCACATTGGGGTCACAATGAACTCACATGTAATACAACTGCAGATTGGAACTTGTCACATTGGGGTCACAATGAACTCACATGTAATACAACTGCAGATTGGAACTTGTCACATTGGGGTCACAATGAACTCACATGTAATACAACTGCAGATTGGAACTTGTCACATTGGGGTCACAATGAACTAACATGTAATACAACTGCAGATTGGAACTTGTCACATTGGGGTTACAATGAACTAACATGTAATACAACTGCAGATTGGAGCTTGTCACATTGGGGTTACAATGAACTAACATGTAATACAACTGCAGATTGGAGCTAATTGTCACATTGGGGTCACAATGAACTAACATGTTATACAACTGCAGATTGGAACTTGTCACATTGGGGTAACAATGAACTAACATGTAATACAACTGCAGATTTGAGCTATCACATTGGGGTCACAATGAACTAACATGTAATACAACTGCAGATTGGAGCTTGTTACATTGGGGTTACAGTGAACTAACATGTAATACAACTGCAGATTGGAACTTGTCACATTGGGGTTACAATGAACTAACATNACACTTAATATTGTGGTTATGTTTTGCAAAAAGAATGTCAATTAATTTTCCTTATAAAATGTTGTTGACGAGGAAACCTCTAGTTCGCGAACCACTAAACCGTCATCCTCATCAACAGCCAACCACCTGTTACAGTGAAACATGCATTCCTCGTACAGCGCTACTTTCAGTTCACCCATGGCCTCATCAGCATCCTGTTTATCACCACTCTTCTGTCCTCCAACCTTTCTCAAACTTGATGCACTAGTGCTCACTCTACGTTTACCTGTATCAGTCCTCACTGCATCTCGATCATCGCTAGCAGAACGCTCCCTCTGGCTACTTCTTGATCTGTTACCAACTGATACTGCATCACTGTAGTCCTTGCGCTCTTGGTCATTACTGCGCCGCCCCTCAGGCCTTGCTGACCTAGGCCTAAGTCTTCTCTTTTCCTGAGAAGAATATTTCCCATCATCATCGTCTGTTTCTTCCTCTTCCTCCTCCTCTTCATCTCTGTATTTCTTTTGCTTGGCAGCAGATGACAATACAGACCCAGGCCCCTTAGAACTAGCCTGTTTGCGTACGGCTGATTGCGGTCGTTTTGACAGCTTTGATTCTGCGTCTGAGTCAGAACTGTCTTCAGAACTAGAAACTGTGTAAACATTCTCTGTCTTGCTCTGCTTAGGTTTTAAGTCCCTCTTTTTCTTATCTGCTGTTTTTCCATCATGCTCATCATCATCTGTGGAGTCATCCTCATCAGCATCAGTACTTTTCTTTGACTTCTTTCGTTGATCTTTTCCGTCACTTTTCTTTTTCTTTTGTTTCAGCTGTTTCTTCGTTGCATGCAGACGTTCCCTTGCTTCGTCTTTGGGAATGTATCTTCTCACAGTTACCTGAAAATATTAATATCCTTCGTTCCTATAGTTTCATCCATTCATATAGATTCCGCAACCCCCTTATTTGGAAAAAGTAGTACATATTTCTGACAAAACTGGAGTTATTTATCTTTATTTAGAAAATTCTATCACATAGATGTTTTTTGGTTTAAAACATGTAAATTTAAGATTTTGATTGAGAAAAATTTAATTTAGGAGAAAACAAAAATTGCTACACATGCTGTGTAAATGCCAATTATTCTGAATATATTCACATAAAACATAACATATAAACCCTGCATATCAATCTCTGACTACATACAACATTTCCTAACTATCCAGTCCCCCATACTCCAGTATAATCACGATCTCCATTTTCAAAAGCAAAACCTGGCAAATAACGACCATAATTGTGTTTCAGAATTTCATAAAACGAACATTTGCCATTTTTTGGAAGTACATGTATTAAGTGAATTGTGGGACAGGGGTTCTCCAATTGAGCATGGGTAAATCAGATAACGTGATGTGAGCATTTGAACTAACAATTGAAAAGTGAATTTAAATTTAGATACAATTCAACATGTTCAAACCAATTTCAGAAAATCAGAGAAAGTGAAAGTGAATTTCTAAGAATATAACATTTGTCTGTACTTTTAATTCTAGTAAATACTTACCAGTAATCCGCTTCGCCGGGCTTTTTAAGTAGACAGTTTTGACATTAATATTTATTGTTTTCACTGTTTAAAAATACTTCATTTCATGCAGATTTCTTATACATTAACTGATCAGTTGGCAATTTAAACCTTTAACACTGGATAAACACAAAATAAAGACCAGATGACCAAGGCTTGGTTGCAAAAACAAAGTTCTTGTAAAACTACCAGTATTTTAAAGTGTCTAATCTTCTTGCATTCTTGAAAAAAAAAGCCTATTTGTAGGGTCTTAATTTTGGGCAGTGTCTCTGGCAGCATTCTTTTTTTGAGATTTTTCAACACAACAATACTGTACAATTTTACGTTCAAATGTTTTACCTTTTCCAGGAACCATCCGGCCCCAGGGTTGGAGTTGTCATGGCCAATGATGATGTGCTTGATCTGTCCAACATTCACTGCCTGCACCTGTAGTTGGTATAGCAAATTGTAGAAATGTAATATTGAGAAATGTGCATATTATGTACCCACTACAAAGACACCTTATGAAGCTCTACATTGAAAATTATAGATCAGTATGCAGTAGATTTTACAATTAAAAAAAAAGAAGATTACTGTACCATAATATGGTAAAAGAACAAAAGATATCAGCACCAAATTTAAGGGGTTATCATTTTTTTTTATTAAATTATTTAAGTATAGAAACATTATTTAAATAATAGTGATTAGAATGTATATTTATAGGCAAATGTTGTGAAAGACAGTTTGAATACAGTTAAGTAGAACAAATATTTACATTAATTGATGGACAAAAACAAACCTCAAAATTGTCTGTCATGCCTCGTTCAAAGTTGTTTTTCGGATTGTCCAGGGTAAGTTTTGGGGTCATTCCTTTCTGACCAACCATCTGAATGAAGACATTTGCGTCGGTGCCAGCATAGCGAACATCTCCCGTCTTCGTAGTGATCATGTACCTGGTGTCGGTGCCTGAAAGGATTTCATGAAATAAATAAGGTAGCATAACTCAGGCCTTTTCCTGGCAATTTTGGAAAAAAAATGCAATTTCGGGATTGGGAATTTTGCATGCGAAAAGTCAACAGGGAAAAACTTATTGAATATTACTCTTTATAGAAATTCAAATTAGAATAACAAATCATATAAGTTATAGTTATAATTTGTTAGCTGAAATTGAACTAAAATTGAGATATAATAATCATTACACACTTCTTTCTAGTTTTTTTTTACAAATTCGGTTTGGGAATGGGTCCCTTTAACAGACCCGTAGATACGTCAGGCAAAGGCTGAACAATATACTGTACGCTTGCCAAAACAATACTGTCAACATTTGGCTACTCTTCTTTAATGCCCATCAACGTTTCATTATTTGTTGTTGTTTTGGGTCTTTTACTTTTTTAGCCCAGACATGAAAGGACATTCTTAGTAAACTACCGGTATTTCAAAAACATACAAACACACATGCATAAAACAAATATAACAGTAATTGGAAATAAAGCATGCTGATTTAAAACAATGTTTTCATTCATACATTAATTTTAAACGAAGCCAGAAAACTGAATTATCAGCAAACATATGGATTAGTATGAATCATTGCATAAGACCGCAACCCATGTTTTTCTAGAGTGAAACTGAAGACGATGGTTAAGTCAATATGAAGTATGATGAACAATTGAACAGGTGCCTTCAAAGGCAAGAAGTTTCAAAATACATGCAAAGTTATTATAACATCACATTTTATAAAGGACATTTAATAATTTGTGGTCTAGCAATAAAAATATTTCAGCAGAATATTCAATGTTAAGCAGTGGACACTCAAGTCTTCAATATGAATACATGGCAGGAACAGAATGTTGTTTCACTTAAAATATCAAAATTGGTACCATATTTTCGAAGAAAAGTGCAATTATTAATTGGACACAATATTCTCTACCGAAATTTGCAAACAAGTGAACAGAAAACCATGTGTACCAACCCAACAGAGCCTAGCCAAAGTGTACCAACCCAACAGAGCCTAGCCATGCAATCGTGTTTTGGAAACTTACCATGAAGAACTATATCACAGTATAACAAATACATGTAATTTGTAAATATATCATGCTATAAGTCTCCAGTAAATTCAAACACTATTCTGTAAGTAAATCAATGTTCCTATAGATACTAAGCAACACAAAGTCAATAATTGTGTTAATACACATAACATAAAACATCAATTATTTTGAAAAGTTGAGTAGCAAAATAAATCATAAGACACAAAACATCATAACATAAATGACTAAGACAAATAAAAAGATTTTGTAACATAATTCATACACTTTTACATTATACCGAAGGGTGACGTATATACATTGGAAGAACCTGTATGCTTCAGGCTCCAGATTTTTTTTACCTTTCCCGCTGGTCAGTATTTGCAAATGTTTATGCACATTCTGCATAGGGTTCCTTGGTAATTTTGCTGCGTTAAATGAGTGGAGAGTGAGGGTTAAACTATTGTATACTATAATTTAAGATATACATGATCAATATATACATACGAGTCTCACTCTGGGAAAAAGGGGCTCAATGCATGTTAAGTGTCCACCAAAATAAGCCTGTTAGTCCGGTAGTGTTTGTGCATTTATCATGTGATGAGGGGGGGAATCAGGGGGTATGATGACATTGATGTTAACTTGCCTTCATGAATATCTACAGGGAAAACTGATAAACAAGATTTACAAATAATTTGACAACTTTAAATGGATGGTTGACAAGATTTTAAATTAAAAACAAACATGGTTTATTAATTATCTTCATTTCAAAATCTGGACTTACAAATGACAATTATATTAAGAAAACAAAAATAGTAAAAAATCAACATCATTTTGCCTTTGTTTCAAATTTGTTATAATTGAGAAAAAAAGACTGCTGACGGAACCACTCAGGCATTCAGGCTTACAAATATAGGAGTGAATATTTCATTTAATGTATCACACAAAAGTAAAAAAAAAATACAAAGAAAAAACATTATGAAACCTTTTACAAATGTTCTCTTTCATTAAAAATTACACAAGATTATGTCATCTTCTGGAGTGCTAAATTGCTTGTATACATAATGATATGTAAAGTATTTTCTTTTTGAGATCGGGAGAAATTTCGAAAATCACCAATATGCCGATCTGTAGAAAGGTCCTTTTAAATTTAAATTTAGATTTTTTTTACTGAACAACTTCAAAGTTTTATATTATCCCAATTATTTTTAGTTTTAACAAGAAAAACAAAAACATCAATCATAAACCCTACCAGTTTGTAGCTCCTTGGGCAGTTTTTTCTTCGCCTGAATTTCCCGCCACAATTTACCATCACCTTCGTCCTTGGCAATCCAACCTCCATACGTGAAAAAGTAGAGGTCTTTGGGATGCTCACTGTCTTGAATGACAACCTGAATTGAACAATCTAAGGTTAAAATTGAATTTTTACTGCACTCAGTAAATTGCCAATGTGTTATAATATAGTGGCAATCTCAGGGAAAATCACATACACTTGTAAATTGTAATGTATGTAATTTATAATTTGAAAACATTCAAATGTGTGTAATGATTTGAATTTGATACTGACAAAAAACAATGAAATATGATTCCATTTCAATCCTAGTACAATATTTTTTATAAAATGATTTCTGTGTTCACAAATATTTATAGATTAATCATTATGCTATGCATACAACAATGAACTCCTGGCCCTCTGATTGATTGGCTACAAAATTGAAGGTCAATTAAATCTCATCCATTGGTAATTTAAACTTCTTGTCAAATGACTATATCATTGAATTTATGGCTTCTTTATTTGTTTCTAATGCATTTCATATTTATAGTTCACATTTTCATGTCAAGCATAAACCAAGCATGTTGTTTCAATAAATAATATTATTACCTGACAAAACTATTACATTGTCAAAGAACCAACCAGGCCAAAACCCCTTCCTATCCTGTATTACCTTGTCCAAGAAACAACAAGACCCAAACCCCTTCCCATTGTGAATTACCTTGTCCAAGAACCAACCAGACCCAAACCCCTTCCTATCCTGTATTACCTTGCCCAAGAACCAACAAGACCCAAACCCCTTCCTATCCTGTATTACCTTGTCCAAGAACCAACCAGACCCAAACCCCTTTCCATTGTGTATTACCTTGTCCAAGAACCAACAAGACCTAAACCCTTTCCCATTGTGTATTACCTTGTCCAAGAACCAACAAGACCCAAACCCCTTCCTAACCTGTATTACCTTGTCCAAGAAAGAACAAGACCCAAACCCCTTCCCATTGTGAATTACCTTGTCCAAGAATCAACCAGACCCAAACCCCTTCCTATCCTGTATTACCTTGCCCAAGAACCAACAAGACCCAAACCCCTTCCTATCCTGTATTACCTTGTCCAAGAACCAACCAGACCCAAACCCCTTCCCAGCATGTATTATCCTGTCCAAGAACCAACCAAACATAAACCCCTTCCCATCCTGTATTACCTTGTCCAAGAACCAACAAGACCCAAACCCCTTCCCATTGTGTATTACCTTGTCCAAGAACCAACAAGACCTAAACCCCTTCCCATTATGTATTACCTTGTCCAAGAACCAAACAGACCCAAACCCCTTCCCATCATGTATTATCCTGTCCAAGAACCAACCAAACATAAACCCCTTCCCATCCTGTATTACCTTGTCCAAGAACCAACAAGACCCAAACCCCTTCCCATTGTGTATTACCTTGTCCAAGAACCAACAAGACCTAAACCCCTTCCCATTATGTATTACCTTGTCCAAGAACCAAACAGACCCAAACCCCTTCCCATCATGTATTATCCTGTCCAAGAACCAACTAAACATAAACCCCTTCCCATCCTGTATTACCTTGTCCAAGAACCACCAGACGCATACCCCTTCCTTCCCATTGCCATCATGTATTATCTTGTCCAAGAACCAACCAAACATAAACCCTTTCCAATCGTGTATTACCTTATCCAAGAACCAACCAGACCTTAAACCCTTCCTATTGTGTATTACCTTGTCAAAGATCCAACAAGACCCAAACCCCTTCCCACTGTGTATTACCTTGTCCAAGAACCAACCAGACATAAACCCCATCCCATTGTGTATTACCTTGGCCAAGAACCAACAAGACCCAAACCCCTTTCCATCCTGTATTACCTTGTCCAAGAACCAACCAGACCCAAACCCCTTACCATAGTGTATGACCTTGTCCAAGAACCAACCAGACCCAAACCCTTACCATTGTGTATTACCTCGTCCAATAACCAACAAGACCCAAACCCCTTCCCATTGTGTATTACCTTTTCCAAGAACCAACCAGACCTAAGCCCCTTCCCATTGTGTATTACCTTGTCCAAGAACCAACCAGACCCAAACCCTTTCCCATTGTGTATTACCTTTTCCAAGAACCAACAAGACCCAAACCCTTCCCATTGTGTATTAACTTGTCCAATAACCAACAAGACCCAAACCCTTTCACATTGTGAATTACCTCGTCCAATAACCAACTAGCCCAAACCCCTTCCCATTGTGTATTACCTCATCCAAGAACCAACCAGACCCAAACCCTCCCCATTGTGTATTACCTTGTCTAATAACCAACCAGACCCAAACCCCTTCCCATTGTGTATTACCTTGTCCAATAACCAACAAGACCCAAACCCCTTCCCATTGTGTATTACCTTGTCCAATAACCAACTAGACCCAAACCCCTTTCCATTGTGTATTACCTTGTCCAAGAACCAACCAGACGCCAACCCCTCGCCGTCATGTTCTATTCTTATCTTCTTCAGCTCTCCAATACCATTCATGTGGAACACAAACTTGTCCACGCTGTTTCTTTCAAACAGTTTCAATTTGCTTGTATTGTCTTTGAGGTGAATTTTCTTGCTGGTTCCCAGGTTTCCAAACAAGGTAATGAAGATACGGGAGTCCGTCCCGGCCATGCGGTGCTTGCCAGTATGAACTTCTATAGTGTATTCTGGAAGAATAAAACTTAATGGTTTTAACTCAGCTTTGTATTAAGAGCTTGTTGAAAACAGCAAACACTCGTTCAAAAGGGATGTCATTTTGTTATATATTGTTTATGACGTTTTATCATTTTTGTGTTGTTCTGCCAGCATTTTTTTTATGTTTGTTTAAAAAAACAAAAACAAAACAAAATAAAAGGTAAGTTTTGCATGCAAAAACTATTATTTTCTTATTGCATAAACATGAACCTAGCTTAACAAACTTTTCTGTTTTCAACATTAACCTAATGTCCTCAATACCAAGTAAATAATAAAAAGAGCTGTCTCAAGACGCTATGAACAGTGCACTTGACTAATAATTTTAGTTTACAGGGACACCAACAAATTGGTAAGTAAAATTGCTCGAAAAATTTGACATTCAGTCTATAACATTTGAAATAGTTTTATCGAGTATGTCAATTCTATGCAATGATTTTCAGTTAACCAGCTAATAAGAAAAGGATTGAAATTCTGAGCAGTAGGTGTCAATGACAAGGCTGTAAGACCTAGCAGCTCAACAATCTCACAAACTGTTTTCATAGTAGTTCATCCTAGGCCTTTGATAATAATACTACTTTGATTCCAATGTATTGTGGATTTCATTTCTTGTTGAATTACCTCAAACACTGAATTATGACCTTAACAACAAAATAGTGCTTTTTAACAAAATGTACACATTAATTTGCAAGTTTTTAGTTCATGAAATTAATCTGATATGGAGTTCTGTAGCTTTCTTTCTGTCACAATTCTGTTGAAATGTACTAACTTGCTTTAAATATCTTAGTTTTAATGAACGTATTAAGCCCACAAACTGTGAACATCAGTCAGATCTTATGTAGTAAATAAACAAAATGCAAGTGGTAAAACAATACCTTATAATCTGCATGTTTGTTTTAACTTCAAGGCATTAAATTCATTCACTCTATTGGAAACATTCTATGTTTCGCAAAAACTATACATAATTAGACAGATCAGATCTGTTTGTTACTAATAGATAGGGGAATTCCATCGTTATTTGGATGCACAGTTAAAGCTGTCAGTATATTTTCCAGACATCCAAGACTAAAGCTAACAGACAAATATTACAGCTGTTTAAGGTTGTTCACATTGGTGGATGCAAGAAAATGGCTTAAAGCTGCTCACCAAAGCATAAATAATGCCTAAAAAATAGGTGTATTGGGTATTATAGTAAAACGACTTCCATCTTGAAACACAAAATTGACCCATATGAGTAATTTACTATAAAAGTTTATTTCTAAAAAAAATATTATATAGATAAATCTATATAATTTACTATAAAAGTATATTTCTAAAAAAATTAATCAGATGTATTGATAATATTTGGAATATTTTAAATAAATATAATAATTGAGTCATGAGTGTTATTTCATCTGTTTAAATATAATATATACATTTTTTCCATTCCTCTTAAAGATATTACTTTTGCCTATATTTAAATACGTCCCTTTAACTGCTTTGGTAAAAATAGGCTGTTACAGCACATGCTCAGACATTACGTAACTATAACACCAGCCATGTACCAACCAGTTGGAGGATGTTCCACCTCCACAGCCTGCAGGTCCACCTTGTTGCTGTAGTGCGGCTTCACGAACATTGACAGCCAGTCCCCCCACTTGAAGAGCCAGGTCTTGAGCGCCTTTATGTCCGTGACCAGCACCTTCTCCAAGTGCCAGGCCTGGGACTTCTTGGTGCCCTCGTGCTTGAAACCAGACCAGAGTTCATCATCATTATCAAAATCATCATTATAATCATCATTATAATCATCATCATTAACATCATCATCATTTATATCATCATCATTAATATCATCATCATCAAAATCATCATTATCATAATCATCATTATAATCATCATCATAAACATCATCATCATTAACATCATCATCATCATTAACATCATCATCATTAATATCATCATCATTAATATCATCAAATCATCATCACCATCACTTATGAAAGATTGTACTACATTAATTTAATAGTTATATGATAAACAACATTTTTCGGAATAAGCAAACAATTTAGTGTCAAGCACCTAGGCAACAAATATGATGACCTATTTTCAATAATAACATGGCATACCTCTATAGTCAGAATCTGAATATTTCCAAGGAGCGGCCCTTTTATGAAGAAAACCTCTTTGGAGGCACGAACAAAACAGAAATTGGAGGATCCTTGATTCTTTTTCAACTGTGTTCGAGACAGGTAACTGAGTGAGCCTTTCATTGATACAAACACCTGAAAGAATATTGTTATATTGATATTATACATCAGGCTGAGTTGCTAAGAAAATTTCAGCCGGTTAAGCTTACGGGTTTTACTGACCAAGTTTTTTTAGCAAATTAAATGGCATATCATTTTAAAATAATGGGATTATTGTAAAAAAAAGCCACACTGGAATTATTAACAAATGTTTGATATGCATTTCCGTTGATATATTAATTTTATTGATGCCTCAAAATGTTCAAAACTGTAACAGCCAATTTAGTGAACAATGACATAAAACCATAAGCTGAGTTACCCAAAACTTGAGCCGCAAATAACACTTTCCAACGTTTGGATCAAGTTCATTTTAAATTGTTAACATTTTGATATGTGCGTTTATTGTAAATAAATAGGTACACTCTAATGCTTTTAATGTGTTCATAATCATGTTGTGTTTTCAATTAATTCCATTGATATCTAAAGTTAACTGAATGAAGGCCCACTTGCTCAATACTTTAATAGTCAGTTAAGCCAGCAGCCTGTTAACTTTAAAGTTGAAGAAAATTCATATAACAAAGAACATGCTTATCAAACTTTGATAGTAAAGCATACATTTGTGTTAGCCGTAAACTTATGCATTTATTTTTTAATTATTTTAACTGCTTAAATAATGTTTGTGCGAAGCAAGGCATTATGTCCACCAGAGTACTGACCTTGGCATCTGTGCCTGCATTGCAGACATCACTGGTGAACACTTCCATTTTGTACAGTCGCTCCCTTATAGGGATCTCCTTCTCCTCACTAAGGGATCTACTTCTCACTCTCGGAGGAGGTGCAATGTACTTGATTTTTCTACGTCCTTTGAATTTCTTTTTTGTCTGTAAATTAACACAAAATTGTATGTATCAGTAAATAATGGAAGAATAAAAATAGCGAAAGAATGATTTCACAATAATAATAAGAAGAAGCTTGTTCTTTAAGAAGAAGTTGTTTGTTTGGCAATTGTTGTATTGGCAATTTGAGAACAAAAAGCCTAAAGAAAATTAACCAGAAAAAATCATACAAAGTGTTCTAATTATCAGGAAAAAAAATGGCATTAAAAATGCCTCTATCAAGGTATTTTTGTGGTTGTAGAAGTATTTCCTTTATCAAGGAAGTGACATTGTTTTTAATTTTAATGTGACTTTAGCTTACTGTGTGCTTCAGCATGTGCACTTTGTGCTCGTCCATAGTTGAACATAAGAAGCAGAAGGTGTTCCGTGCTGTAACATTAGAGACAAACATAATTATGAATTATATTCCATAACTGCATCAAATAAGTTATAGGTAGTGCTAATAACTACAATCTTTTATTAATATAAATAACAACAAAAAGTGTTTCTTTTTCTCAAATTATTGTTTAAATATCCCTAATGACAAGTCTGCATGTCTATGCTTCTGACATTTAGAAAACTATTACATCAGGTCTGGTAATGACTGAGACTTTTAATTCCTGAAATCTGCTTATTCAATTTAAATATATAACATCAATTGAGAATCCAAAAGCCTATATTCAGGACCAGGCCTGAAAAATAGCAGGAATTACAAAATTTTAATATAGTACCCCAGCAGATAATTAGTTAGGATGATATACCACAAAGTATGCACATTTATTTTATGCTTTGTATGCATTCGGTACAATTCCAAACAAAATCGTCTGTTTCTGATATACATGTATGTGATTGAATACATGTTGGAATTCTTGTAACATTCTTTTGTATCTAGTCTGCCAAGTATTGTAACTTTCTTACCTGGCGGGTCAACATACGAGTCATACGTGGAAGTAGGGTCACTCAGTGATTTTATTGTATTTGTATCTGTGAACATCACATCAACGCTCTGCCATTTGCACAGGCCATGATCTGGTTTGGGAGTATTTACAACCGCTGTCAAGAATAACAAAATCACAATGCTATAACAAGAATAAGCAAATCTCTGGAATTAAACTGGAATTATAGTGACAAAACAATTTTTTTACAAAATAATTTTGACCAATGTAGCATGGATTGACCACTTTTTAAAACCAGTAGTGTATGCAGGTCAGAACCAGCCACCTGGTTAGCTCAGTTGGTAAAGTGTTCGGGCAGACATTGTTTTGAGAGCCGCAGTTTTCGTCCAGAATTTCAATTCATTCTATCAACTTGTGTGTCATAGATAATCCTTTTAAACTTTGCAAACTAAAACATGCAGGGATGTTTGCAAAAAATAGATGAGCCTACCTTCTTACCCATTACTAGCAGCCTGTGTAGGCAATGGCAAACAAAACTCTTTTTAAGCTTGGTCCTATGGCATCGGAAGTAAAAGGCAGAAGTGCCTCGAAGTCTGCCAAAAAGGTTAAGAAAGGAGTGTAGTGTGTGTTGATAAATTCAAGCCGCCTGGTTAGCTCACTTGATAGTGCTAGTGTTTTGACAGTGGTGGGTTTGCAGGTTTTTTTTGGCCCGATTTTATAGCCGAATAACGACTATGTTCCCAATGGCAAAAGGTATCCTTTTTCCCAAAATTTTGAAAAAAAATCCCAATTTAAAAAAAAACATTTTTTTTTATTTTTTTTTAGAAGTAGTGTCTAATGATTATTTTATCACAATTTTATTTCAATTACATGTAACAAAGTACATAATAATGATTTATATGATTTTAATTTGAATTATTATACAGAGTTATATCAATATATATGGTTGTACTAAAGTGCTACCAAAAAAGGCTACTGAATTTATTTTCCCAATTTCTTGAAAATGCCGATAAAATTCCCAAATCCAAAGCCATGGGCTATCTTCCCAAAAAGGAGAAAAAAAACCCTGGTTTGAGCCCAGCACTGAATACTCTATTCCTCCAACATTTACTTTACCCCAAATGAATTTCTTACACATGTGAAAAACACCATCAGGGATTTCAATAGATTTTAAAAACCAGGAGTCAATGACCCCGGGACTGAAATTTTGAGGAGTCAAATTGAAAAATGCTGGGGTCAATTTTTGACGCGCAAAAATAAGTGTACAAGAATTGTGTTTTTGTCTGTGTTATTCATTATTTTTAGATGACATAATTTGCATACAAAATGATTCATATAAAGAAACACAAGTAATATCATAATCTTTTTATGAATAATACTAATGCTAACCCCTAAATACTGGCATTAACTTATTTTTAATTCACGTTACTAGCACCATTAACACTTTTGTTCACTATAATTTTCTTGCAGTTATTCACAAGTTTTACTTACAAGGTTAATGTATTAGTCAAAAAAAATGTTGTTGTTGTAGAATCACTCGTAAATTGACGTATTTTTTCAATAGTTGCCATGGGACTTTCTCATTGAGGGCATTAATTCCAATGTGAGTTTTTCATTCTAAAAAATACATGTACCGAGTTGCAAGTCTATATTTAGTAACAGCCCTCTTGCAACATGCACGCTTTCCATGCGCGACAGACGACAGCAACAATTTCCCGCTTTTATTAAAACACGGGTTTTACCAGGCATACATATATAGTGATTGGTGTACAAAGACAGTAGATGCATACAAAGGAACTTGTACCAGCAAATAATATCACGTGGCTGTAGAAAAACGATATGCTTCAGTTCTATAAATGGACATGATGAAATATTCATGTACTAAAATTAAAGTGTTGTCGCATAAAATCGTTAACGGGTATTGTGTTCACAACTTACTCGCCATAAGTAATTAATTCTTGCCATTTGCATTCAACTTTTCGTATGTAGTAATTGTTTACAGTAAAAAGGTGTGATGATTATGCTCGGCACCGTCTTTAAAGTACTTTTTTAATTACCGAATTACAGCTTTCACAAACAATACATCCGATCCGATTTGACACGGTTCTCAAGGATTGTGTAACGGTTACGATTTAAGCAATGAACTTTCCAAGTCAATGACCTCACATGAGGTACATTTACAGTTCTCAACAATTACCCGCTAATCGGCGCCACTTCAAAGGGATGCTTTGAACTTTCATGACCACGTGTTGTATTGTGTAAATTTTATTTCGCAAAAAGTGTAACTAAAGACGGCACCTTACCGTCTTGTGTTCGTTGTCAATTAATTGAATACGCGGTAAATGGTCTCCGATATATTTTTTTACAAAGCAATTGGACATAGGTGATGTTCGCAGTTTGGATTTTATTTTGGATTATGAACCATAATTCAAAGGTACTGTTTTAACGGCATATGCATGTGCTGCTCATTTCCCAATTAGTGCGCACGCACTCTGTAGACGATGACATGTTTATTGGAAGAGATTAGATAAGATAAATGATGCTTGGGGTATCCTCTCGATGTATTGACCGAGTTTTCAATACTGGGACATGAGGAGAATAGCGGGATTTATTACCATGGAACTCGGTATGATAAATGACTGACGCACGGGTCAAATTTTCGGCGCGTCAAAATGACGCACGGCAGAAAAAATGGTCGGGTCAAAAACGAGTCATTTTTAATTTGCCTGCGTCAAAACGCAGGATTCTGCGTCTATTGAAATCCCTTTATGTCAGACTATCAACATAGCATCTGTGAATGGAAAGCATTATTCATGTGCCCGAAGATAACATAACAAATGCGAGGTTTGAAAACAGGACAGTTTAACAGGTTAACTGAATATAAAATATGACCACATTGTTTTATATGGGTTTTGGATAGATATTAATAATATGTAATACAAATGATAATTAATTTATAAAGCTTAAAACATATTATGCAATAAAAAATAATTATTTAAAAAAAAATTGGCAGGCTTACCTGACTGTGGTCGTTTGTTTGGATGCCAATGTTGAAGACCATACTCAGTGCACGGATCGAGTTTCTTCATTTGTTGAGAAATCCGCGTCAAGTTGTCTTTTGTGCGATCGCACAAATCAATCAAGCCTTTGCTGTACATTTCCGTACTTATCGGACCAGCCCATGTTTTCTTCACATCAGGCCGTCCTTCCACCAGTGACGGAGTTGGTCTGATGTGCCATGACCCCACACAGTTTAACGCCATTTCAATTTTGTGAATAACAATACAAAAATGTGTAAACGATTATTTGAAGTAAATTAGAAAGATTTTTATATACACTTTTACCTAAAGCCATGCATTATTCAGCATGTATTTGTGGTATCCATTGTAAACAATCTTTAATAGTGACCAATATGCCTTAGGTTTGTGAAAACCGCAATAATGACCCTCTTAAGGTTAACATCGACTAATTCATAGTTGGGTTACGTTTATGGTGATTTATTACCCAAATGATGCAGTCTCGTTTTGAAATTGTTAATGAAATCGCAAACAAGTTACAGGTACAGTTTACACATGATAATATGCAAAATATATGTCAGTTACCCAGCTGCTAACGCGGAATGCAAGTTAAAGAAACACACAATTGACGTAAGAACGTATGCAAATGAGTGTTTACATTGTTTTGTTTGCAAAATATGCCACCCAATTTTGGTCACTTAATTGTGAATTCGGATGTCTGTTTTTATTCGGATTAAGTATTATATTAATAAGCTTTCTTGATTTTGTCAACTCTTATGAACATTCAAGAAAATCTTATTATTTATTAGTCAACATCAGCCATGACCACTTGGGATTTAACTTGTAAAACAAATATTATGTTAGCTTTAAAAATGATGGGTTCCACTCTCTTCTCAGAAATAAAAGAAGATGCCAGCAATAAAACTCAAGAAAGTAACTGCAGAATATCTGGCAGAAAAGGAAAAGAAAGAAGCGGAGAAGTTAAAAGAAAAGGAAAAGACTCTTGAGGTAGAAGATGATTTAAAGGGAGATGAAGAAGAAGAGGCACAGGAAAAAGAGGTTGAATATCCAGTGGAAAACAGCAAGGTGAAGAACTTCCTTGACGTGGAGATCCTGCATGACAAGAGGAAGAGATCTCTCCCAGCTACAGAGCAGAACCTTGTTGAATGGTAATTAGTTAGGGTTAGAAACTAATATTTTGACCACAGTCGCCAAGCCTCGTTCTTTCAGTTCTTTTTAGCTCACCTGTCACGAAGTGACAAGGTGAGCTAATGTGATCGTGTGATGTCCGGCGTGCGTGCGTCTGTCAACAATTTGTTTGTGTAGACAGTAGAGGTCAAAGTTTTCATCCAATCTTTATGAAATTTGGTCAGAATGTTTATATTTATGAAATCTGGATTGAGATTGTATTTGGGTTATCTGGGGTCAAAAACTAGGTCACTAGGTAAAATCATAGAAAAACCTTGTGTAGACAAAAGAGGTCACAGTTTTCATCTGATCTTAATGAAATATGGTCAGAATGTTTATCTTGATTTTTTAATATCTGATTTTGGATCGTATATGGGTTATCTGGGGTCAAAAATAAGGTCACCGGGCCAATTCTAGTTAAACCTTGTGTAGATGAAAGAGGTCACTGACACAGTTTTCATCACGTCTTAATGAAATTTGTCAGAATGTATTAATTGATGAAATCTGGCTCGGGATTGTATATGGGTCATCTGAGGTCATAAAGTAGGTCATCTGGTCAAATCATAGTAAAACTTCCTGTAGACGATAGAGGTCACAGTTTATCAGATCTTTATGAAATTTAGTTAGAATGTTTATCTTGATTGAATCTGGGTTGGGATTATATATAATTCAACTCAATTCCTAAAAATGAATTTATGCACTTTGATGACCTTTAATTTTTGACCAGGTGAGCGATTCAGGGCCATCATGGCCCTCTTGTTGTATAGAGGCATTAGAGGGCATAAGAGTTAACTTGGAAAGTATAGGGTCCCATCAGTTAATTTTGATTGACAATGGACTATTGTGCCCCTGCTAGAATTTCAGTGATTTAACTGTTACATTAGAGGTGTTTTGATTTTTATGTAAAAACACTAACAATTTTGCATTCTATTCAGACTTAATACATTTCATGAATTACTGAAATAATGGTCCTCCTATGAATTGTCATGTAATTCATATTTTTGTCATTTTCAATTGGTTTCACTACACTGGACTGAGTTGAATGACTATGGGTAACATCAGCTCTCATAAAGTGCAATACAGCATCTATCTTTTCACAGGCTCGACTCCAACCTCGTTAAGAAGGATGATGTTTACCTGCCAATGCTCACCCTCTACACCTACTACTCAGAAGTGTGTCAGATGCAAGGAAACAATGTTGTTGATGTTCCTGTTTTTGGTCGGGTGAGGACCAACTTTGAAAGATTACCCAAGTTCTTCCTGGTCAATGTTTTAAATGCCAGAATGACACACAGTGTTTTACTTATATTGTAATGACATCATCTCCAGCCACATTGGATTAGATATCTGATTTATTTAACATATTGTTCGTTGTAATACCTTCAAATTTAAATGTGTACAATGTTTGCTTTAAATTACTTTTGTGACAGCATATACATGTATGTCAATTCATTGTGTTCATTACATAAAAGATATTTCATAGTAAAAAGTGTAAGTCTTCAAACTATGTCACAGGTGAAAATTATGCCTTTGAAAATCGTGTTTATATCTGATGATAGTATTCTACTCCTGATCGATCCATAATTTGTCTATTCTTGGTAGGTAATCAATTTAAACATAACAATAATGCATTTTTTTACAGTACTTAAGAGACAAGTTTGGGAAGTGTTTTGGGTTTCAAGAGAACTCTCCCTATAAAGTACTGATAGACGAACGAAAACGACTGGAGAAGAAACCGAAGGTCGAGGGAGAAACTTCTGAGATTAAGATACGGGATGTCATCAAGCTAGTTATTGAAGATCTTGGAAACTTTGTATCTTTTTTTACAGTTTGGAATTATTTTATTTCTTCAGTAAATTGAAATCATTTCCAAGCATTGGAAGATGTAAGCACAATTGGTACCTGTTTACAATTTTAGACTCCAAAAGCAGTTGTCGAATTTGGATATGCATCAAAATAATTTTATAGTTAGTTTGTAGTTATAGGGTTTTACTGGATGCAATTTTCTGCATCTAATATCTCAAAATGTTGGGTCAGGTCCTGTCCCATTTATTATAAACTTGCATACCATTGGATGCACAATTTTTTAGACAGGTTCACCGTTGAAATTGATTTCTTACTAAAATAAAGTATTAAAAAGTGTAGGACAAAACAACATATACAGAAGAAAAAAGTGATTTTCTTTTGTCTGCTTTTTAAGCTCACCTGAGCACAACGTGCTCATGGTGAGCTATTG
>VMBQ01001320.1:140159-184475 GCA_007657795.1 Dreissena rostriformis | reverse complement strand
ATGGACGTATACGTATAGAAATCCTACTTTCGGTTTTAAAAGCGGTACCGTTTGAAAAATAATAAATTACTTGCTAACTAGGCTATAGATTTAATGGCAGTTTTGCACACTTTTAAATTGCATCTATATGTATTGATTAATATTTACTTCATTTCGATGACAGAGTCTTTAAGCCATATATGAAAAAAAAAACAATTATACAAGAAATAACTTGGATTTGCAACAAGCAATGAAACACGGAATCCGTCCAGATCTGTAAGGTTTTACTCTTGAATGCAGTGTCTACCGTTTCAAACTGGAGTTTATAATTCAGTTTTTTTTACATAAACGAAAACGTCCGTTTAATGTTTGGAATTGTTTTTACGTTGGCCATAAATACAAAATCGAAGGACAAATATGGTCGTTAAAACACCGATCATCGGCTGTGCAATCAAGCAAGCAGTGCATAATTTATGAAGTTTGTCCGCGGTTTTAGCTACCGCAGGTGGCTTTTGAGTGACTTATAGTAAGTTATCGAGTATCTCTCCAAAGCAAGGTATCTACTTCGGTTATAATGTAATCAGGTCTGGGACATTTTTTTAACGAAATGGTTTGTCAGATATAATCCTTAGTTGGGGTAAAAGCGAAAACATTGTAACGGAGTTAATGACTTGCAGATGGCCATCTGTTGCCTGCAAGTGATACGCTCAACAGAATTTCTTATTGTCAGCTTTCTATCCCGTACGATATTAAAACTGCAATTGCATTTAGAAAATATTTTCTTTCTCACGTTTAATACACGTTATTTTAAATAGTTCCTGCAACATTTATGTAAATTAAACAAGTCAATCAAGCGAAAGAATTCTTATATAACGGTCACTATAAAACAGAAAACTGCAAGCATACAATGTAAAATTGGTAAAGTTTGTATTAACATCGTTGACAGCAGCCACAACATATATCTTGACCTACTATCTGAGATGTATCTAAAAAGTTGTTATTGCATCATAATTTTCCACATCCGACGAACATCATTTGTATGTGTAACTTAAGCGGCTTTTTTGTTCGGAAAATGTGGGTTTCACGTTAAAAGTCCGACGAATGTAAAATAATTATTTCTATGACTAAGTGAACATAAGGTATTAATAAAATTGACCTAAATGCACGGGGAAATATATTGTCATTCAAATTATCATAACCTATTTATTTAATCAATGTGTCGTGTTCTGAGAAAACTGGGCATAATGCTCGTGCGTAAATTGTCATCCCAGATTAGCCTGTGCAGTCCGCACAGGCTAATCAGGGACGACAATTTCCGCTTTTATGACATTTTTCGTTTAAATTAAGTCTCTTGTTAGCAAAAATCCAATTTAAGCGGAAATTGTCGTCCTTGATTAGTTTGTGCGGACTGCACAGGCTAATCTGGGATGACAATTTACGCACAAGAATTATTCCCAGTTTTCTCAGAACACGACACCAATATGTGACACAAGAGCATATACATGTAACAGTAAAAAGTTGTTTCTACCGAGTGATTAGTTGAGTATCGAATAAAGGTCTTATTGACACAAACTATGTATCCATTATTTAATAGTTGATGATAAACACACGAAGAATTGTATTTTAATGCAGGTTTTTATTGAGTACGATTTAATATCGATTTTAATGACAATCATTCCTATACCTGCAACATCAAGTGCGAGCATCCAATCTTCCGACAGCTCGACTGCGTTCTTCTATGCTCATTATCTTCGCATCTTTTGTTTTTGTTTTAATTAATTAATACCAAAGACATTACAATGCCTTCGCGCATATAAGTATGCCCAGTTTGAGCAACCAGGTTGACAAAATCGTTTTTCATTCTCGGCATCGATTTATGTGTGAAACAATATTGTTGCCAAAGTTAACATAAATTCATACAACCGTTACCCCGAAGTCACAATTTATAAAATGGACGTTCAGAAAATATGCGCAGTGGTATATTTAAGTTAACATCATGACGAAGGTTATAAGCTCAACACGAGTGGTCACATTTGTCTGCATTATGATTATTTCCCGATACTTTTTCCCGTCACTTGAGGAATTGTTCACGTCTGCCTGCGCAAGGTACAGTCAATGTCGGTATGATTATCGTCTGCAGCGCTAAATAAGCACATTGGATTACAATAAACACTCAACGGACATCAATCACCGGAGAGATGTAGCAAAGTGTATTTGAACGGTTTGGATATTCTTATAATATCTTGCAATTTCATTATGTTCTCTAGTTTAAGTAATTGCAATTTGAAAAGCGAATCGAGGGGTGAAAGCGAAACAGCTCTAACTGACATTTTTTCACAAAATGACTTTTTTGTATATTTTGTATCGCAACACCCATGCCCATCATGTATTAAAATATCTTAGTTCCAGGCAATCAAATAAAAAGTAAAATTAAAATTTGTCCTTAAGCTCTAAGTGAAATTTAATTTATGTTTAAGTGCGAAAAGGCTCTATGTGCAGTGAAGTGCTACTTAGAGGTCTTTCGCATTCAGGTTGTTGACGTTAAGATAATTCTAAATGACACTTTTATCAATTATTGAGGAATATCTTAACAATAAATAATATATTTGTATTTGGAAAATATCCAGAACAGATAATATTATGTAACTGATGAAAAATATGAAAAAAAATATTGATAACATTATTCACTTAGACCATTTTCGCACTAAACTTTGGGTATTTTTTAATTTTTCTTAATTATTTTGTTTGTATAAACTTTTTGATAAATTTTTTATCAACATTAATATAAGGATTTTATGGCTATTTCAAATTATGTTTTATACATACCTGTCTATACTTCAAATATTAGAGCTAATTGAAAAATTGAAACCTAAAATTGCATAAAAGCTAGTCGAATTTGGAATGAATGTCAAAGAGATGTGATCCTTGTTTTGACCTCTGCCTAGTTCTGAAACAACTTTTGTTGTTACAAAACCAAGAAAAATAAACTAATAAAAGTGTGTTGTGATTAGAATGTTAAGTTGTGTATTTGTAAACAGGCAGATACCTAAATATATCTTTCTATTTTGCTTCCTCGTGAAAAAACGCGTTCGGAATTACCTAGTTAGTTGTATACATAGAGAGTGAAACATAACATTTCTCAATAAATAAATAGTTACAAACATGAATATAATTTAGTTGTTATTGTGGTATTAACAAACACTAATTTGTTACTGCAGTGAGATTAGAATAAGTTGGTCAATCCATGAATAACTTTTCTGGAAAGATGTGAATTCGTAGGAAACTGTGCTCATAACTCTGCTGCTATGATGAAGATTACCATGCTGGTGAATTGTGATATGGTTGATTACCATATTTGTGATATGTAATTTTGTTGGTAACTGATCTGGTGAAATGTAAATCAGAAGGTAACCATTCTGGTGTTATGTGATTCGGTTGGTAACTGATCTGGTGAAATGTAAATTAGTAGGTAACCATTCTGATGTGATGTGAATCGGTTGGTAACTGATATGGTGAAATGTAAATCAGTAGGTAACCATTCTGGTGTGATGTGATTTGGTTGGTAACTGAGCTGGTGAAATGTAAATCAGAAGGTAACCATTACTGTGTTATGTGATTCGGTTGGTAACTGATCTGGTGAAATGTAAATCAGTCGGTAACCATTCTGGTGTTATGTGATTCGGTTTGTAACTGATCTGGTGAAATGTAAATCAGTAGGTAACAATTATGGTGTTATGTGATTTGGTTGGTAACTGAGCTGGTTAAATGTAAATCAGAAGGTAACCATTCTGGTGTTATGTGATTCGGTTGGTTACTGATATGGTGAAATTTAAATCAGTGGGTAGCCATTCTGATGTTATGTGATTTGGTTGGTAACTGATATTGTGAAATGTAAATCAGTAGGTAACCATTCTGGTGTTATGTGATTCGTTTGGTAACTGATATGGTGAAATTTAAATCAGAATGTAACCATTCTGGTGTTATGTGATTCGGCTGGTGACTGATCTGGTGAAATGTAAATCAGAAGGCAACCATTCTGGTGTTATGTGATTCGGTTGGTAACTGATCTGGTGAAATGTAAATCAGAAGGTAACCATTCTGGTGTGATGTGATTTGGTTGGTAACTGATATTGTGAAATGTAAATCAGAAGGTAACCATTCTGGTGTTATGTAATTCGTTTGTTAACTGATATGGTGAAATTTAAATCAGAATGTAACCATTCTGGTGTTATGTGATTCGGCTGGTTACTGATCTGGTGAAATGTAAATCAGTAGGCAACCATTCTGGTGTTATGTGATTCGGTTGGTAACTGAGCTGGTTAAATGTAAATCAGAAGGTAACCATTCTGGTGTGATGTGATTCGGTTGGTATCTGATCTGGGTAATTGTGAATCACCAGGTAACCATTCTGGTGTGATGTGATTTAGTTTGTAACTGATCTGGGTAATTGTTAATCACCAGGTTACCATTCTGGTGTGATGTGATTCGGTTGGTAACTGATCTGGTGAAGTGAGAATCAGTAGGTAACCATTCTGGTGTGATGTGATTTAGTTGGTAACTGATCTGGTGAAGTGAGAATCAGTAGGTAACCATTCTAGTGTGATGTGATTTGGTTGGTTATTCGGTTATTTTATGCTCATCGGTTAGTTTCTATTCTGGTGTGATGTGATTTGCTTGGTGCCTGTGCCAGTGGATGTAAATCAGCAGGTTACAATTCTGGTGAGATGTAATCAAACAACTAAATGATGTCATTTTGTGCAAATTATTATATTTTGTAAATTTCCTCAAAACAGTGCTTGTTTGCATTATGGTGGATGCTTTTGTGTGCTTGACGTGTGCGTGTGTATTTTCTATGAAAAGGCCGAGATATACCACATTCTCTATATGTAAAATTCNAATTCATACAACCGTTACCCCGAAGTCACAATTTATAAAATTGACGTTCAGAAAATATGCGCAGTGGTATATTTAAGTTAACATCATGACGAAGGTTATAAGCCCAACACGAGTGGTCACATTTGTCTGCATTATGATTATTTCCCGATACTTTGTCCCATCACTTGAGGAATTGTTCACGTCTGCGCAAGGTACAAGCAATGTCGGTATGATTATCGTCTGCAGCGCTAAATAAGAACATTGGATTACAATAAACACTCAGCGGACATCAATCACCGGAGAGATGTAGTAAAGTGTTTTTGAACGGTTTGGATATTCTTATAATATCTTGCAATTTCATTATGTTCTCTAATTTAAGTAATTGCAATTTGAAAAGCGAATCGAGGGGTGAAAGCGAAACAGCTCTAACTGACATTTTTTCACAAAATGACTTTTTTGTATATTTTGTATAGCAACACCCATGCCCATCATGTATTAAAATATCTTAGTTCCAGGCAATCAAATAAAAAGTAAAATTTAAATTTGTCCTTAAGCTCTAAGTGAAATTTAATTTATTTTTAAGTGCGAAAAGGCTCTATGTGCAGTGAAGTGCTACTTAGAGGTCTTTCGCACTCAGGTTGTTGACGTTAAGATAATTCTAAATGACACTTTTATCAGTTATTGAGGAATATCTTAACAATAAATAATATATTTGTATTTGGAAAATATCCAGAACAGATAATATTATGTAACTNTTTTTTTTTTTTTTTCTTAATTATTTTGTTTGTATAAACTTTTTGATAAACTTTTTATCCATATTAATATAAGGATGTTATGGCTATTTCAAATTATGTTTTATACATACCTGTCTATACTTCAAATATTAGAGATTATTGAAAAATTGAAACCTTAATTGCATAAAAGCTAGTCGAATTTAGTGAATGTCAAAGAGATGTGATCCTTGTTTTGACCTCTACCTAGTTCTGAAACAACTTTTGTTGTTACAAAACCAAGAAAAATAAACTCATAAAGGTGTGTTGTGATTAGAATGTTAAGTTGTGTAATTGTAAACAGGCAGATACCTAAATATATCTTTCTATTTTGCTTCCTCGTGAAAAAACGCGTTCGGAATTAGCTAGTTAGTTGTATACATAGACAGTGAAACATAAAATTTCTCAATAAATAAATAGTAACAAACATGAATACAATTTAGTTGGTATTGTGGTATTAACAAACACTAATTTGTTACTGCAGTGAGATAAGAATAAGTTGGTCAATCCATGAATAACTTTTCTGGAAAGATGTGAATTCGTAGGAAACTGTGCTCATAACTCTGCTGCTATAATGTGAAGATTACCATGCTGGTGAATTGTGATATGGTTGGTTACCATATTTGTGATATGTAATTTTGTTGGTAACTGATCTGGTGAAATGTTAATCAGTAGGTAAACATTCTGGTATGATGTGATTCGATTGGTAACTGATCTGTTGAAATGTAAATCAGTAGGTAACCATTCTGGTGTTATGTGATTCGGTTGGTAACTGATCTGGTGAAATGTAAATTAGTAGGTAACCATTCTGGTGTGATGTGAATCGGTTGGTAACTGATATGGTGAAATGTAAATCAGTAGGTAACCATTCTGGTGTGATGTGATTTGGTTGGTAACTGAGCTGGTGAAATGTTAATCAGAAGGTAACCATTATTGTGTTATGTGATTCGGTTGGTAACTGATCTGGTGAAATGTAAATCAGTCGGTAACCATTCTGGTGTTATGTGATTCGGTTGGTTACTGATCTGGTGAAATGTAAATCAGTAGGTAACAATTATGGTGTTATGTGATTTGGTTGGTAACTGAGCTGGTTAAATGTAAATCAGAAGGTAACCATTCTGGTGTTATGTGATTCGGTTGGTTACTGATATGGTGAAATTTAAATCAGTGGGTAGCCATTCTGATGTTATGTGATTTGGTTGGTAACTGATATTGTGAAATGTAAATCAGTAGGTAACCATTCTGGTGTTATGTGATTCGTTTGGTAACTGATATGGTGAAATTTAAATCAGAATGTAACCATTCTGGTGTTATGTGATTCGGCTGGTGACTGATCTGGTGAAATGTAAATCAGAAGGCAACCATTCTGGTGTTATGTGATTCGGTTGGTAACTGATATGGTGAAATGTAAATCAGAAGGTAACCATTCTGGTGTGATGTGATTCGGTTGGTATCTGATCTGGGTAATTGTGAATCACCAGGTAACCATTCTGGTGTGATGTGATTTTTTTTTGTTACTGATCTGGGTAATTGTGAATCACCAGGTTACCATTCTGGTGTGATGTGATTCGGTTGGTAACTAATTTGGTGAAGTGAGAATCAGTAGGTAACCATTCTGGTGTGATGTGATTTAGTTGGTAACTGATCTGGTGAAGTGAGAATCAGTAGGTAACCATTCTGATGTGATGTGATTTGGTTGGTTACTCTGCTAATGGATGCTCATCGGTTAGTTTCTATTCTGGTGTGATGTGATTTGCTTGGTGTCTGTGCCAGTGGATGTAAATCAGCAGGTTACAATTCTGATGAGATGTAATCAAACAACTAAATGATGTAATTTTGTACAAATTATTATATTTTGTAAATTTCCTCAAAACAGTGCTCGTTTGCATTATGGTGGATGCTTGTGTGTGCTTGACGTGTGCGTGTGTATTTTCTATGAAAAGGCCGAGATATACCACATTCTTTATATGTAAAATTCATAATGCCCTAAAAAATATTTATTATTGTAAATCGTTAAATATATATAGTTGTTAATTACTTTCCCATAACGTTCCTTGTATAATGGACATGACTTAAGCCTACAAAATAAGTCCAAAATCTGCCAAAGTATAAATCAATTTAACAAATATGATATAATATATCAAAATGATAGAAAAAATGAACATTGAATTCCAATACGAGTTTCAGGTAGGAATGAGAATAAATAAGTGTCAATTAAGTGTGTTGATATAATTCACCTTTTCTAACATATTACTGATTGTTGAAAATACACCAACATTCTACTATACTTTCATAAAATTGTTTCTAGTTAATATTTTTGTTAAAAAGTACAATATAAAAAAAAAACTTTCAGTGTTTTGAGATATTTGAATATATTTTTTTTACAATTCCGATGAGAAGGTAACAAACAACTGCAAAAAAAGTATTGAGAATAAAATAAGATAAATTGTCACTTTTAACTTTTCAGCGCTATTAAATGATATAAGATTCTAACACTTCACGCGACTTGTTTTCTATAGACAAAGAAGAAAAACAAGTGTGGGTTATTCTGCAATAATTATGGGCGGAGCTTAATGTTTCGAAAATAGTTCAGAATAAATAAAGAAAATATTGCAGTAAAATGCACGTGCTAAAACCCGCTCTAAAAGAAATGTAATAAATGTAGCACGTATATAAATGTAATGAAACAACAAATTGTATATTTGGTGATACGTGGCATAACAACGCCTACAAAGAATTTTATTTGTTAGGAAACGTAATTAAGAAAACATTTATAGCATGTCAGCTTTTCAGTAGCATCAATAAACGTGACGTCATTTAGTTTTTACGATTTTTGTCCTCAATGAAAGTGACGTCATTTGCAAAATATTTATGAATGGAAACGACGTCATATGTTTGTACAATTCAATGACGTCACTTAATAGTGAACTTTGTACTTAGAAGGGCGGAGTATTGAACAATATAGTTCACGTCCATAAGCTTGAACCAAATCAATCAGAATCGTGTTAGAATCGAAATAATAATGTTCTATGATGGTTTGTTGTCGAATAACCGACAGTAAGGAGTATAGATGCGTATTATCAAATCACTCGTGCTTCGCACTCGTGATTTAATTCCTACGCATCTATACTCCTAACTGTGGGTTATTCGACAACAAACCATCATAGACAATTATTATTTCTTAAACAGTATTTTTATGCTATAATCTGTTTAAAGAAAAACGGTTCTAAGAAACATTTTTTTCAAATATATTTAAAAGTACTTGTATTAAAAATGTTAAGAGTATTTAATTTCAAATATATGCAATGAAGTGAGAATTTCCAATACTTTTCAATTCACTTAATGTCACTTAGAACTTTTCGCTCTTAACAATAAGTTGAACAAAATAATTTTTTCAGTGCGAAAAGATTCTAAGTGCCATTTTTTGCATTTTATTTATAATATTCTTAGTTTCAAAATGTGGAAAGTATTGCATATGAAATAATTACCGTACATTAATCATTTAACATAGTTTTTAACTCACTTAGAACTTTTTCACTCTTAACATAAAGTACAAAAAATATGAAATTTCAGTGCGAAAAGGGTCTAAGTGACATTTTTTCAAATAACTTCTCTATTTGGGAAAATACAAACATGTTTAAAAAAAAGTGATTATAACAGACTATTCTCAATATAACTTTAAATTATAAAGCCTTCATTGTTTTAATTGTTCGTCTGATACAGTTTAAACCTTCCCCTGAAATTTTTTGAAAAATGCACTTAGAGCTGTTTCGCTTTCACCCCTCGGAATGTACTCTCAAAAACGCATCCTTGTTGCATGTCATGAAAATCTGGACTGTTTATAATTGTACAGACATGGTCATGATTAAGTTTATTGGTCAAGTCAGTCTTAGGATCTTTATCGTTTGAATGATATTTTTTCGGTCGAATATAAACGTGAACTTATTACCTTCATTTTATGTTTCAAAATCAAGAGATTGGAATATCAAACTTGGGTTTTCGTCAAAACTGTACAGAAACCATATTTTTAAGCAGCAACACGACATGTTTACACTTAACCCTTTATACCCTCACCTCTCTTTCATCTGTATCATAGCCTGTGTTAATTGCCCCACCTTCACCTGTTCACTAGCCCGTATTTATTGCCAACGCTACAAATTAATAATCTAGAACTGCACGTTGGGCGGTAATCATCTGAAACATTCAACAGTTTCTTTTCAGTGCTCCATTCTTTTACGGTGCAATAAAGATTAATAAAAGCATCGATGCTGATAGTGAATATGTAATAAGCAATTACAAATAGGATCTGACATGAGTTGCCATATCATACCATATTTTATTAAACGAGTTCAGGAATTTTGTTAGTAAGCGAGCCTTTTGCGAGCTTACTAACGAATTTCATGGACGAGTTTAATAAAATATGGTATGATATGACAACGAGTGTCAGATCTTTCTTATCACATGCTTTTAAACTAAATAAAATACATCTTAATTGACCAAACAAATACTGATAGATCTAAAAGTTGATTACTATCGTGACGTCATTTCATGTTGACGACGTCATTTCACCAAAATAAAGCCATGCGATTGGTTAGTTATTGATTCTGTAGCCAATGAAAACGCTTAAAAATGTTGTATTACACATGTGTAATATAAAAAAATACGTCATGTCTGTACTACATTGAAAACAAGGTATAGCATGTGATAACATGACTTATTGTCTTCTATGATTACAAATCACTTCATGGGTCCAAACGGAAATTAATGCAACCGTTTAAGGTAATTTTCTTGCACTTATATTCTTGTCGAACTTCCACCAACAAAAGCAGATAAAGATTGGGAAAGATCTCATTAATCGTTAACATGTATAGTAAACTACTGGTTACGTTGCTGTATTGTAAACTACTGGTTACGTTGCTGTATTGTAAACTACTGGTTACGTTGCTGTATTGTAAACTACTGGCTACGTTGCTGTATTGTAAACTACTGGTTACGTTGCTGTATTGTAAACTACTTGTTACGTTGCTGTATTGTACTAGGAATCTTGGGATATTAGCAGGAACTCATTAACATTATTCATAAGATATGTCGCTGTGTGCGTTCTTACATACATTATTTTCAATTTATATATGCTGTATTAATAAAGTTTCTTAATATACAAACTGATGACAAAGAAAAGAGAAATCCTTATACATGCAGAAGAAGTAGAATCGTTTTTAGTTCTTCTTAACAACATTTGCGATTTTCACTGGATAAGTGGCGTTGCAAACAATTGTTTCTTTTTAATTGCCATTTCTAAGAATCACAACTTTCACGATGAGTTTCCGTAGCACCGTATATACTTCTCAAGTATTTGTTCTATGAACATTTTTACATATAGTTATTATCTATGGGTTGTGTTTAGTTTGCGTCTTAACTGCAGCGAGTGAGTGACATTTATGAAGTCTACATGCCCTTTGGCGAGTCAAGAAAGGTTATCGTTAGCAATAACATGTGTATTACACATTTTATTTAAGTTTGTCTCTCTGCAATTCGTATGTGTACATGCAGGTATAAATAACAATTCGTTAACAATATTACTTTCCATCAGAAACAAACAGTTCGTTTGCAATAATATGCAGTATGTTTCCACGAATAATATGAAATTATGTCTCAAAACGTCAATGCCAACAACGAAATCGGATTACAACACACATATCCCATAAAAACACATTTGTATCTAAGTATACGATTTCCATTTTCACTAATTCCAAGACCCACATGTATATTCGTTTGAGAAATTACAACTGGTCGATTTATTGAAAGCCGTTTAATGTTAACAATACGTACACAAACTGCTATTTCAGAGTTGGACGGGGTCCATGTATTTAATAAAGGTTTGGGGATAGTTAGTGCGTCGATCTGTTTAAGAATGGTTCTCGGGGGACCATACGCCGTTCATAAGATGATATAGAGAAGTAACTGCCTGCTCGTGAAATTGCAGTAAAATGAACGGGCCGCAATACTGTTTGGCATAAAAGGTTTGCATTTTAATAAAGACAAAATGTATGTCTTGTTATTTATCATGATACAATCAAAAGGTATGAAACAGGGACCATACATAGCTCTACCCACGTACCCAAGAAAGCAACTATGTACATGAATGGCTAACTTATGACATTGCGCATAGTTCAGGGAATTTGATCATCCGATAAATAAAAAAATTCGCCCACAGTGTTAAAAAATATGCCTTATTATCAATTAAATTTGCGTCGGATGAAGTTTATTCAGTAGATGAGATTGTTCTTTGTCCATCTAAATTCGCTTGAGTGAAGGTCACCTCGTAAAAAATATATATTTTGTCTGATTTTCAAGGCAAATCGTACATGTTATTGGGACGAAAAAGTGAGCATTGACTAAATAAAATCCCCATTTGTATAAATAGTTGTGTATTGACATGTATAACCTGTAAAAGGTATTAACCTTTTGCGACATTAATATTAAACCGAGCAGCTTAACCAGTTGTTACACAGCCTCCGCACAAAGATATCAATGGTTCCGACCTAACCATTTGTTACACAGCCTCCGCACAAAGATATCAATGGTTCCGACCTAACCATTTGTTACACAGCCTCCGCACAAAGATATCAATGGATCCGACCTAACCATTTGTTACACAGCCTCCGCACAGAGATATCAATTGTTCCGACCTAACCATTTGTTACACAAACTCCACACAGAGATATCAATGGTTCCGACCTAACCATTTGTTACACAACCTCCGCACAGAGATATCAATGGTTCCGACTTAACCATTTGTTACACAACCTCCGCACAGAGATATCAATGGTTCCGACCTAACCATTTGTTACACAAACTCCGCACAAAGATATCAATGGTTCCGACCTAACCATTTGTTACACAAACTCCACACAGATAAACTCGTGGCTCCAAGCATAGCTCTTTATTTAATGCATTGTTCTCAATAAGTGGAAAATAAAAGTGAATGATAACCTGATCATTTCACTCAAGCGCGAGTGATTTAATAAATATTTGATCATTTTCGCTTAGGCTGCGCCACTCGTGAAAATATTATTTCTATGTACACTCGTGAAATCAGATACAATCTTACACTTAATTAAACAAGTATCCTCAATATCATTTTCCTGGCGCAATAAAAAGCCATGTNAAGATATCAATGGTTCCGACCTAACCATTTGTTACACAGCCTCCGCACAAAGATATCAATGGTTCCGACCTAACCATTTGTTACACAGCCTCCGCACAAAGATATCAATGGTTCCGACCTAACCATTTGTTACACAAACTCCACACAGATAAACTCGTGGCTCCAAGCATAGCTCTTTATTTAATACATTGTTCACAATGAGTGGAAAATAAAAGTGAATGATAACCTGATCATTTCAATCTAGCGCGAGTAGTTCAATAAGTATTTTATCATTTTCGCTAAGGCTGCGCCACTAGTGAAAATATTATTTCTATGTAGCTCTACACTCGTGAAATCAGATACAATCTTACACTGAATTAAACAAGTATCCTCAATATCATTTGTCTGACGCAATAAAAAGCCATGTACAGATTGTCGATTTTAATATTATTTAAAAAAAATGACATTTTGTATGTAAACCATATATTTGAAAAATTATGTTTGCATGAAATAACACGAATTTGCAAAGAAAAAATTAAAAACACGGAATCCTTCCAAATATGTCAGGATTTTACCCGTGAATGCAGTGTCTACCGTTTCAAACTGGAGGTTATAATTGTTTGCTTGTTTGTTTGTTTGGAACAGACACGAAAACGTCCGTATAATTTAAGGAAATTGGTTCTGAAGTTGGACATAAAAATATATATCGAATTACAAATATGACCGGTAAAACACCGATCATTGGCTGTACAATCAAGCAAGCAGTGCATAATTTATGAAGTTTGTCCGCGGTTGTAGCTACAGCAGGTGGCTTTTGAGTGACTTATCGTTACTTATCGAGTTTCTTTCCAAAGTAAGGTATCTCCTTCTGTTATAATGTAATCAGTTGGGTGGCGTCACTTGTGTCGCGTTCTGAGAAAAATGGGCATAATGCTTGTGCGTAATTCGCACAGGCTAATCCGGGACGACACTTTCCGCCTAAACTGGATTTTCGCTTAGAAGAGACATCATTTAAACGAAAGATTCCATAAAAGCGGAAAGTGTCGTCCCTGATTAGCCTGTGCGGACTGCACAGGCTAATCTGGGATGACAATTTACGCACAAGCATTATGCCCAGTTTTCCCAGATCATGACACAAATGGTGTGTCAGAAATACTCCTTGGTTTAAATGAAAGCGAAAACATTGTAACGGTATTAATGACTAGCAGATGACCATCTATTGCCTGCAAGAGGCCGACAGTTTATTGGTAGAGTCATGTAACATGTGAATGTTCTTTATTCTGTTCGTATCTGTTCTGTTAGGTATTTACGCTTTTGAAATATATCACTTATAGTTGTTGTTTTTTTTGTAAAACGAACTTATCGTGATCGCTGTTCAATATTTATAAATATGTGTTTTTAAAATGTGCTGTTTTCCCAACTCTATGACTTGGAGTGCTTTTCAGCAGTTATTATCGGTTAATCTAGAAACTGTCTGTTTTGTTTGAACGGCAAAACAGGTTTGAAACAGTAAGTTAATAACGAATATGTTCTGTGAGAACGAATGCAATTTTAACATTATTCGTTTCCTATAAATATATTCTTCAATTTTCACATGATAAAACACGTGCATAATCTATGACTTCGTTAAGACATTACCAACAAATTGTGCCATGCACTACAATTTTGTGAAAGCGAGAAGAACATCGTCGTGAAGCAAAACAAAGCCATGTGGGAAATATTTTCGAATTTTATACATCACCAACCTTATTTATTTATATGATTACCGGTATAGCGTTCAGGCGAAAGTGGTTAAAAGTATATGAGCACGTGAAATTAATTGTGTGAGTTATTTGTTACCGTACGGATATACAATAAGCCATGCAAATGACACCACTTTCACAGTTTTAATTGCAAGGTTTACGATTAAATCAGAGTGTATAAAACATAATATGAAGTAATTGATTAAATGAATAAATTAGAATATGGTTTATAAAAGTTCTCCCTAGACAAATTCACGTGACCAAGAAAGACCATTATTGAAGGGTAGAAATACCTTGAACACGTGGAAGTTGTATTTATAATAAGTGTGCGCATACACATCGGAAGGCGACATCGATGATGCTCAATTTGAAAATATACGGAACTCATGCGATGAAAGGCCTCAGAATAGGATCATAAAACCTGAATTCGGCTTATACACTATACAATCAAACCTTAAATACACAATACACACGAAAGTTTCAAACTTACATTTAAATGTATGCGCATGCGTAAGCGTGTGATCAGAGTTATCTTTTTTGCCCACTCACCTGAAACTCGGGGTGCATCTCACAAATCTCGTCTTCCGGTAGATCTGCCCTGGCACCCATGTTTATTGATTCTACAGCAGGAACCGGAAAGTGACGAGCTGAGTTGCGCATGCGCAGTTATTTTTTCTTCGGATTCCGCTTATGTATATATTCCAAAACCAAAGGTAATCCAGGGTTAATCCTTCATTATTGCTATGAACTTTAATAACAACGTGTAACACTGTTGAAAGGGAATTTTATAATATAAGCTTTTTACCTTACGGTAATCACAATACCTTTATCCACCATTAAGAATCAACTATAAAAAGCGAAGTTATTTCTTGAAAAACACTTGAGCTCTCAATTAATTCAAAAAGCACTTCTTTATTTGGTATTCCAAAATTCTCGCCTTCATAAACACAACAAACAGAAGCACGTTTAATTGCAAAATCACATTTTATTTATAGCTCGTTTTCCACTGGTGACAACACAGTCCCATATAAAAATCCACCTATTTTCAGTAAGCTACTAAAGTACCAGTAAGCACTTACATTCCTCGATATCCAGAAAGTATGAACCCCTAGAAGATAAACGACTTTGTGATTAAGTTACTTGGCTAGTTTCAAATTATCTGCAATCAACCATTAATATTTAATGCGTGCGTTCGCATTTGTCTTACATTAATATTTATTGGTGACGTTCTTAATTTGACCTCCTAAACACAACGTCAAATGCCGATTATTGTCTTCACTACGTTAAGATTCTTTTAATTCTTTATTTCCCTGTCTTGCCTATTGCATAGTTGGTTTTATTGTTGTTATTGTTTTTGTTATTATTGGTCTTGATGTTTAGTTGTCTGTGTTTGTGTCTCAGATAGTAAGTCAATGGTTTTGCTATTATATTATTCTATACACAGATGTGGAATTCCCGGCAGATGTATTTTTAACCTGTCGTCTTCATAAATACATTTTAACTCCTTTTTCGGTCGTTGTGGTCTCTGATGGTGTAACTGTCTCCCTGAAACATTAAGGAAAGTCCCGTCACGCAACGACTCATGAATCACATGACCTTGATCTAGTCTCGGTGCTTTGATTTAATATCAATCAGAAGTATGTATGATCACATATTTACGTTGATTTCCTGATCGTGTGTTTTAATGTTAACACATCGATGATTCAATTAAATACTAATGTAGTATCAAATGACACGAATTTAAATATCCACAATCAACTCGCGATCAAAACATTTTATTTATGGAGAGTCATATACCAGCAATGAAGGCACTTTGCCTGAAACTTGCCCAGTATGCAACTGCATATATTTACCAATCCTATAAATTTAAACAATAACTGAGTATTCATTTTCAAATTGATCAACAAGTGATTGTGTTTGAAACATCCATTCTTTAAATGCTTTAAACAAACGCTTAATTTAGATATCGGAGCTCATGCATTCAGAAACAAAACTTCGATAGTCATTGGTATTTTTCGTTAAGACTCGGGTTGTTCTGTTTTAATCATTTCCGATCGTTGCCGAACAAGCGCCGACTATTTCTACACTTATCAAATTTCAATCGGTTAACATTTATTTTAAAGTTGTTGAACCTCAACAGACCTGTTTTGTATTATTAGTTATTTGTTTGTTCCTCCTAGCTTTATCAAGATCGCCTACATGCTTTTCTAGTTCTCTTTCGACGTTGAAAATAATGTTCAATCATTCAAGTAAAAAATAATTTCCCGTCAGTCTGTAACTTATATGAGCGGTCACAATCGCTTCGAGTCAATCAGGTCAATTTTCCGAATGTCGGAAATGAATGTTTGTTAACATTAGAACACGTTGTAAAATCGTAGGTATGTGTCATACTTACTTTCATAACTGACCCTTTAAAAAACATTCAAGAGCATCAATAATCTATGCATTGAAGTTTAAAGATGAATCTATTAAATGATGAGACGTCCCCATTACAAAACAGAAGCGACGTAAGTATAATGTATCAATAAGGCAGCATGAAATCAGCTTACATGTTTATCGCATTTTGAAAGCAAACAATGTATGTCACACCATACACCTTGGTTATTCCAACACCAACTGTGACAATCGATTGATATTAACTCTGTAGTTACACGTAAATATCAAGTTTTCGCGTATGATCGACCGTTACACATGTGTCGCGTTCTGAGAAAACTGAGAAAAATCATGTGCGTAAAGTGTCATCCCAGATTAGCCGTTGCAGTCCGCACAGGCTAACCAGGGACGACACTTTTCGCCTAAACTGGATTTTCGATAAAAAGAGACACCATTTAAACGAAAAATTCCATAAAAGCGGAAATTGTCGTCCCTGATTAGCCTGTGCGGACTGCACAGGCTTATCTGGGATGACAATTTACGCACAAGCATTATGCCCAGTTTTCTCAGAACACGACACATATGGCCCGACTTGTGCAGTGTTTACAGAACCAGCTGTCACATATCCACATCTAGTAGTGAGTAACCAAAAGCTTAAGGTTGTTGACGAATTAACCGTTACAAAACTTCTGATAGTGGTGTTAAACCGAAGTAAATTATTAATGGCGTTGAGTTTTTTTAGGTCGTTTATCTTAAAGGGGCATATCGACGGATTATACGGTTTCATGTTTTCACCAATGACATTATCTTTTTATGAGTATTTATTAAAATATTTCTTAACACGAATGTCTAGTTTTTATAACCTCGCGGAAACTTTTAGCGGGCGTTGGAAAATCAGGTGTATATATAGTAGAAGTAGACTCTTCATGAATAAAATGTTTTTGAAGTACCTCTATACGCGTGCGCACTATCGACATCGGGACACATTTTCATTGGGGCTGGCATATTGTGTAGGTGAGTTCGAATCCCACTCGAGGCATGGACAAACAAAATATTTCGTTGAATTGCATATATATTATATCTTTCCGATTTCTTCAATATAAAATTGGAAGTTTACACATATCTGACTAAAAGATGGAATATGCACTGTCTTTTTAAAGCGAGTATGTACCGTTTTATAACGAGTAAGGTCGATCTTATTAAACAAATCCAAACAGATAAAACGTTTATGAATAAAAAGTAGACGGAAGAAGTACAAGAAGATTGTTTCGAAGTGTCGTATGAACACATGTGCACAGAATAGTGAGAATTTCCAAAGATGTAATGTTGTGTTTTTTTTTAAATGAACGAGTTTTTGTCTATAAAAGCAAACATAATTTGTCATTTTATACCGGTACACTCTTAGTTGGTTGCTTTTCTCGTACCACTTTTTCTGAACTTTTATTCTAAAATTAAATTCAACAACATTTTATTTGTTTTGAATTTATTTACCTTTTGTAAGATGTTATATACTCACTTTTAATACATGTCATAATTTAGTGGGGAAACTGACTTAAAGGTATAGTTAGTGAGCATACGCATAACACATTATACAATGTTTAGCTGTCATATGTAATCCTTAACAAAAATCTGAGACTTTTGCAGGAAACAAATATTCGGTCGTTTTAAAATACAATTATACTTACATACACACACACTGTGCATACACATCCTATGTATTCGGAATTAAGTTGACAACATTGATCATATTCAATTTAACACATTATAATTAAAGAAGATTGCAACATATCTATACATACTGATTAAACCAATTTTCATCAAGAAATCATCAAGTTTATAATTTAGCCGCGCTCCGGGAAAACGGGGCTCAATACACGGGCACTCCGCACATGCTTATCAGGGATTACATTTTCCGCTTTTAAGATTTTTTTGTTTTTGTTAAAAGGAATACTGTTCTAAACGAAAACCTTGTCTACGCGGAAAGTGACGTCCCAGATTAGCCTGTGCAGTCCGCACACGTTACGCATATTGATTAAGTTTTCACAGACAGCGGCTCTATCATTTGTATTATATACATACTGACTTAACCAATTTTCGTGAAGAAATTATCATGTTAATAATTGTTAAGAACAAAATTGAATATAAATAATTTATGGAAATGCCTTCACAAAAAGAGTACATTGAGACACTGAGCGCGTGCCCAAGTTGTTATGTATGTCGCGTTCTGAGAAAACTGGGCATAATGCATGTGCGTTAAGTGTCGTCCCAGATTAGCCTCTGCAGTCTGCACATGCTAATCAAGGACGACACTTTCCACTTTTATGACATTTTTCGTTTAAATGAAGTCTTTTCTTAGCAAAAATCCAATTTAGGGGGAAACTGTCATCCCTTATTAGCCTGTGCGGACTGCACAGGCTAATCTTGGACGACACTTGACGCACATCCATTAAGCCCAGTTTTCTCAAAACACGACACATGTATGTCAGACTACAGACAGATATGAACGAGATACAAACAACTATTCAATCTAGATCTATATAAAGATTTCATTGTGTGTTTAATGATTTTATTGATAATGTGCAAGCATGTTATGTATCCGTTATATACTTTATTAAATTGAATTTATACGTACATGTTTGTATCGACTTAAAGATTAAAATGATTATGTTAAGCTAGGTTCATAAAAAATGTTAGGAAATGATTTAAATGTTTACCTATTTTTCCAGCTCGTGCTCACAAACACATTAACTCATCCATTTGTGTTAAATTTAGTACATCAAACTTCACATATCACATCATGTGTTTGAACTTAATGAATACGAGGATTGTATCGTAGGTGACAATTGTGCAAGCTCAGTTCAGTCTTGCGTGTATTTCAACACTCTAGAAAATGACACCAAACTTCACTGACACACCATATTTAGATAGTTAATAGTTAATACCACGTTATCCGCATTTCAATACCAGTTAATTCGTCTTCTTTTCATAACCAGTATTTCTGACTTTATAACCACATTTCGACCATAACTTTTCCTAAATCACTATAATGTTGTCACACAGGTGTCGACCATTTCTTTTTAAAATTTATATTCACATTAAACAATTATTTCATCAGGTACCTTTATTATTTCAACACTCTAGAAAATGACATCAAACGTCACTGACACACCATGATATTTAATAGTAAATACCACGTTATCCGCATTCCAAAACCAGGTTATCCGTTTTCGCTAAAAAAAATGTTTTTGTGACGTTATAACAACATTTCGCTTATAAATTTCTTTAAGCACTTTAATGCTGTCACACATGAATTGACCATTTCTTTTAAAGCTACCTTCCAGTGACTTAAGAACAACTTTTTATTCTTAACATTAAACAATTATTTCATCAGGTACTTTTATTTACCACAATAAGACACAAGTCGATATTTACGAATATTTCCAACCACGATTATTTTGCCATCTCCTATTCACATAAAAATAGCCCCCAAATTCCATCGCGTCTAAATTACGACTGAAGAACCTTCTGTCCCCCTGTCCAGTTTCCAATTGCCTCAGATTGTTATCAATTACTTTGCTCAATATTGTCCAGTCCTTCGCTGTCAGGAAAGTTTCTCACTAAAGTTTCGTTTCCTTCTCCTGTCCCGGACAAAATCGCTTGCTATTGTTTTACGATTATCTCGGAATAGCGCATTCGGCCCACAACGATAAATTTATATGAACGACATATTTTTACCGTTCCATTTGCCAATCGTCAGACGGATAGCGTCAGGCACGAAACAGAGAGAGAACAGCGAAACGCTTAATAACGATATAATATATGCCGCTTTATATCTATATCTCGTAAAACAGAATTAATTTCGTTTTCAATCAAAGTAAGAAAGTAGTATTACAAAACAAATTCGAAAATATTGTTGCAATAACACAATTCAAATTTCCGTCGATTCATGTCCATGTTCCATTTTATTGTTCGCGTGTCGTATGAATCGATATCGTTGCGGGATAGTAAAATGTAATATATTGTGTAAAAAAGAGTATTTTATATCTTGTTAAATCTATGTTACCAGAACACATCTAGCGTTGACATTTTGGCTATTGCTTAAAGGAACACTGATTGTCTATGTGTTAACTTTGTTTTACGAAATATTTTACGAAATTTTCCGTTTATTTTCCGTTTATTTTGAGCGTTATTGGGGCTTCAAGTTATTGCAATTGTTAAAGTTTGCAAAAAAGCATCCCTGTTGCACGCCATGATAATCTGGAAGGTTTATAATTTAATAAACAAGTGTAGTCAATAGATAATTTGTTTTATGGGACAATTCAGTATTTGGATTGTTATCGTTTTAAAGTTGTATTTTTTTTAAACGTTATTTAATAAGATTGGTTTTATGGGATACGACAGCATTTTTTCAACCAGCACCACCAATTTTTAACACGGAACCCTTCCTACCTTGTACCCTCTTTCGCCTTTACCATAGCCTGTATTCATGTCCCCTCTCCATGCATCCTTGCCTGCGCTCCTTGATTCCAATTGACATGTCATACCCCATATAACCAAACCCCTCCTCCCGCGTATTCTAGCCTTAATTCATTGAATCCGATACAGGCAAACACGTGACACGGTAATAACCTAGAACAGCGCTTTGGACGGGAATCAATTCAGAATCGCAGTTTTTCAGTGCTTTACTCTTTTACGGTGCATGATGGAATAATAAAAGCATCGAAGTCAATTGTGAATATTTAATTACCAATTACAATTACTTATTGTCTTCAATGATTTTTTATAATCGCATAAAATGCATAACCCCCAATGGATATTTATGCAACATTTTAAGTTTAATTGCTTTAACTTACATTCTTATATGATTTTCACAAAAAAACAAGAAGGGAAACATTGGGAAAAAAATTGCAAATCGTTCAATTGTACAAAAGACTGCTGGTAACTTTGCCGTATTTTTCTGAGGTTATTATAAAAATGAGCACGTACTGATGACAATTTTACATAACATGTGTTGTTGTGTGTGTTCTTGCATAAATTATTTTCAATTAATATATGCTTTCCTGGATTTGCAAACATTAATAAATGGTCTTAATATACAAAGTGTTGGCACACTTGACTGCAAGAGAAATCCGTATACATGTGGAAGAGGTCGTATTTTTCTTAGTTCTTCTTATAAAATAGAAACTTTGACTGACCGTATAAATAGCATTGCATACAATAGTTACTACCTAATTGACAATTATAAGACTCCCTACTTTCAGATGATTTCGAATTACTGCCTTATAAAGCTCTCAATTATTCGTTCTAGGAACATTTTTACAAACTGTTTATTGGAGCCAAACCATGGACATCCGATACATGTTTAAACTGAGCGATTTATTGAGGGGTCTTTTTTTAGCATGTCACTCCAAAGACAGGTTCAGAAATGGAGATCATTTATTGACTGCTCTTGAAACTGAATGATGTGGATGCGATGATTTGTATTTTCTCTTTTTCGCGTTTGTATTTAAGGTGCGAAAATTGTATAACGGGAGTTATTTTTCGCAATTAGATCAATATTCAAATGAAGGACAATTGTGCTTGGGCTTGCCGGCACTCACATATCAAAGAAACAGAAACAATTTATTGAATGTTTTTAACTCTAAACGTTTTTTGAACGTCCGAACTTTATGAAATAGCATGATGAGTTTTGAGCTAGTATAAGTTGTACAAGAACAAAACAGGCTTAATAATTTTACGAGGAATACGCCAACCAAAATATATATGAGGCTTATGATTATTCAATACAAAAGATGATGCATACAATAAACGAATGTTTCAACAGTTACTCTAAAATGTTTGAAAGTAAACTTAAGTTCAAATATGGCAAAAGATTTAATCACAAAAAATATTTCTGAATATTAAATAAATTCACAACGTTCACAAAATATGCAACACATACACTTTTTTCACAATTTTTAATTTGAAAACTCCATATTATATGTTGCATAGTTTTTGCGATACATCGTGATTATCTCTATGTTTTGTTTACTTTGCGTGTTTGACTTCATCGAGTGATTGACTTTTATTAAATCAACATTCCTGTGGCAAGTCTTGAAGAGAAGTTTTCGTTCGCAAAGAAATGTCTATTACACATTTAATTTAAGTATGTCTATCTTCTATTAGCGAGTATACCATACCAATTTATCATGAAATGTTTCTATCAGCGTACATGAGGAAAGAAATAATGAGTGTCTACAACATTACTGTTCATCAAACACAAACAATTCTTTTACAATAACAATTAATATTTTTCCATGCGTTACACACAATTCATGTCTCAAAACGCTATTGCCAAAGAGGGCGGATTACAGCACACATGTTTTACCACAACACATATAAATCATAGGAGTCGTGTACTGAGAAAACTGGGCATAATGCTTGTGCGTTAATTGTCATCCCAGGTTAGCCTGTGCAGTCCGCACAGGCTAATCAGGGACGACAATTTCCGATTGTATGGAATTTTTCGTTAAAATAATGTCTCTTCTTAGCGAAAATCCAGTTTAGGCGGAAAGTGTCGTCCCGAATTTATAATCTGGGACGACACTTTACGCACATGCATTATGCCCAGTTTTCTCAGAACACGACATATATAATGTGGATTCCATGTTTAAATCATTCAAAGACAACGTAGCAGGTCTATTCGTTTGAGATGTTACGAATGGCAAATTGTGTTAAAAGCTGTTTCATGTTAACATTACGTACACAAACTGCTATTTCAGAGTTGGAAGGTGTCCATGTATTTTATTAAGGTTTGTGGATAGTTTGTGCGTCTATCTGTGTATGAATGGTTTTCGAGAAGTACAGGGAAGTAGAATCATACTGGTGAATTTTTTGTAATGTGAGCAGGCCGCAATAATATTTGGAACAATATGTATGCATCGTTGTTTCATGATTTTCAATGCACGTTAAACATGTTATTTAGACGAAAAAGTGGTCATTGATCAAATAAAATCCCATTTTTATAAAATCAATAAATGTATATCCGTATAACCTGTAAAAGGTAGTGGCCTGTAACGACATAAATATTAAACAGAGCAGCGTAACCATTTGTTACAGAACCTCAGCACAGAAATACGAGTGGTTACGAGCAGCCTAACAATTGTTTAAAAAAACTATTCGGCATTGAGATACGAGTGGTTCCGAGCATAACTCTTTATTTTATGCTTTGTGGTTAATGAGTGGAAAATTTAAAGGAAATGATAACTGGTAATTTCGCACTAGCTCGAATGAAATAATTAGTTTTGATCATTTTTACTATGGCTGCCCTTTCGTGAAAATATGGTTTCTTTTATGTTCACCCATACAATCAGATACAATTTTAAATTGAATTAAATGAGTATCATCTACATCATTTCATTGTCGCCATGAAAACCCACGTGATGATGGTCGATTAAAATATTATGTTATATGATTTAAATTATGTTTTCTTTTTTTTTATTCGACATTTAATGTAAACCATACATAAAGAGTTCAATTATTTAGGAAATGACACGAATTTGCAAACAATTAAAACACGCAATCCTTCAAATATGTAAGGATTGACCCGTGAATGCAGTGTCTACCGTTTCAAATTGGAGGTTTAAATTGTCTGTCTTGTTGTGTTGTATTTGTTAAATACACGAAAACGTCCTAATAATTAATGGCACAAGTGTTTAACGTTGGACATAAAATCTTAAAGGGGCCGTCCAACATATTTTGGCATGTATTGAAGCTTGTCATTAAATGCTTTAAATGCTTTATATTGATAAATTTAAACATTTGAACTAAAAATCTCCAGCAAAAAAAAAACACGAACACAATTTAAAAAAAAGAGGCTTAGACCACTCGACCATCTACGCTCATTTTTATAGCGGATGTATTTTTAAGCTATATAAGCAATCCTGGTAGTTTCCCATAATATCGTTTCGCGTCGTGCGACGCTTTATCTGTTGGACAGTCCCTTTAATCGAATGACAATATGGCCGGAAAAAACACCGATCATCGGCTGTGTAATCAAGCAAGCAGTGCATAATTTATGAAGTTTGTCCGCGGTTTTAGCTACAGCAGTAGGCTTTTGAGTGACTTATCGTTACTTCGAGTTTCTTTCCAAAGTAAGGTATCTCCTTCTGTTGTAATGGTATCAAAACTGTTACGTATTTTTTAAAAAATTGAGTATCAGAAATACTCCTTTGTTGTGGTAAAAGCGGAAGCATTGTAACGGGACTAATTATCTGCAGATGGCCATCATCTGTTGCTACGAAGTGGCCGACAGTTTCGTGCTGGAGTAATGGAACTAGTGATTGAAGTACATGGGTATATATAACAAAATATTACTATTTACGTAAAACGAACGTACCGTGATCGATGTCCAATAAGTATATGTTTTTAAATGGGTTGTATTCTGAACTCTTTCTTTTCAATTATATTTCAGCAGTTATTATCCACAATCAGCAGCCAAGACACTCATTGGATGCTAAAATAAATAAATCATCCACAGAAACTGCCCTATGGCATTTTATAACCTGATGAAAGTGGAATACTGGAAAACAAAGCATCATGTATCAATGTCTTGTTTTCTACTCGAACATGGATGTACATTTATACTTTCTATTTTCTCATAGATCCCGTCGCTTGCGGTATTGTTGCCTTATCGTAACCTGTTGTTCACGTTCGCCCAAAATTTAGATGATTTCATGTACACACATTTATTTGATACAGATGTTTAGAAAGGAAGTGTGTGAATAAAATGTTAATATTTGTTACACACATTAGAATAAATAATTAATACAATTGGAGTGTCATATGTATTTCAAACAAGTTTATTTTATTATGGAAAGCGGTTTGATTTTCTATCAATGGCGTTCCGTTACTTAGCAATCAACACTATCGTGACAGACACATATTTAAATTAACGTCATGACAAAGTTTATTAACCCAAAAAACAAGTGGCCACATATGTCTTCATTTGGACTATTTCCTGAGACAATGTCTCAACTCTGGAGGAATTATTCACGTCTGCGCAAGGTACAATCAATGTCGAAATGATTATCGTCTGCAGCGCTAAATAAGCACGTTGGATTACAATAAACACTGAACGGACATCAATCACCGGAGCGATGTAGTAACGTTATCTTGAACGGTTTGGATATTCTTGGAATATCGTTCATTAATATTAGGTTTCTTTAGTTTAACCTTTTAAGAAATTGCAATTGGAAAGCGATTTCGCTCGCAAAAGCGCATTCCTGTTACATGAATGATAATATGGATGTGTATTTTTGTTAAAGTCAGTCTAAATTCTTACATTTCTGAAATTCTTTTTTAACACACAGTTACTTCCCAACAGCGACGGGATCTGAGAAAACTTTATCTTACATAAATGTGATTAAATGTTTGAGTTGAAATCTGAAAATGGAAATATGATTCCCATTGGATTGTAAGAATAATATGAAATCCGTAGGAAAGGTTTGTGTGTGATTATTTTACTTGTATATCAAGTTTGAGTTTTCACTGTGGAATACCTTTAATGTGACCGTTTATTCTCAACATTCTGGACACTGACACTTGCTATGACTTCGAGGTGTGGTAGGAACAATGAATAATGCTAGATACTCCAATTATGTTTCTTTGTTGAATATTTCTTTGTAACAAAGATTTACACTTTATGCACACTATTATTTTTTTTAATCTGTATCAAATGTACATAAAATTATCTTAATTTAAAACGAGCGTTAACAACACGTGACGATAAAACAACAATAACACAAGCGACGGTATGTATGAGAAAACATATAAAATATAAATGTATATACACGTTCAAGCTGACCATGAGAAATTGATTTATAATGCGATGTTTTCCAGTATTCCATTTTCATCAAGTTATAAAATCCCATAGGACAATGTATGTGGATGATTTATTTGTTGTAACATCCAATGAGTGTCTTGGCTGTTGAGTTTGGTTAACTGTCTCATGAAAATTTGAAATGTATTGACATACGCATGCATTGTGTATATAAATTGGTTCTCGTGTTAACGGTTAGAAGATTTGCCGTATCAAACAGGCATCACATTCTGTATATATTTAATGGGGAAAACAAAAAATAAACAAATCAAACAGCAAAATGTGTATTATTTTTACTTTCACATATTAAAAGTAAAACATCATATATCACTACTCGTACGCACAGACTTATCAGGGACGACACTTTTAGCCTTTATAGATTTGTTTAGTTTAAAGGAAGTATCTTGTTTGCGAAGAAGTGAGAGTGTGCTACCAAGGTAAGTGCAGCGGTCCACTGTGTCGAGTCTCTGGTCAGGAGAGAACAAATATTATCGCTTATGTATCATTCAGCTTCTGGAGCAGTCAATAACTGCCCACCATTTCGGAGCCTGTCTTTGGAGTGACATGATAAAATAAGACCCCTTAATAAATCGCTCAGTTTACACATGTATCGGATGTCCATAGTTTGGCTCCAATAAACCATGATGAGAAAATGTGCCGAGCACGAATACTTGAGAGGCATATAAGGCGGTTATGCGATCTCAACGTGAACGTTGGAATTCTTAAAATTGTCAATTAAGAAGTGACAGCTATATGCAATGCTGTTTATCCAGCCAAAATCGTGAATTTCGTTGAGAAAAACTAAAAACAATACGAAATCTTCCACATGTATACGAATTTCTCTTGCAGTCACCTGTATCATCAGTCATGATTTTAATGACTCTTTAATTATGTTTGCAAATCCAGACATGCATACATACATTGAACATAACTTATGTAAGAACGCACACACCAAATCATCTTATGAAAAATGTTAATGAGTGAGTACGTGCTCATTTCATACTAACCTCAGTGCAATACGGCAACGCAACCAGTGGTTTACAGTACATTTTTTACGACCGACGATTTCTTTCCCGATCTTTCTCTACTGTTTTGGTGGAATTCAAATGAGAATATAAGTGCATGCAATTACCCTTAAACGGTTGCTTTAATTTCCACTGGGAATCAAACATTTTATGTGAGTATTAAATCATTGAAGACAATTAGTCTTTTTGGTTGGAAATTAAATCTTCACAATCAATATCGATGTTTTTATTAATCCATCACGTACCGTTAAGGTATGGAGCACTGAAGAGGCTGCGTTGAATTTTTCATATGCCTAACGTCTTCGTTCGCAAAACTGCAAATCTGAATTGATCCATATCCAATGTGCGGTTCTAGGTTATTCACGTGTTGCGTGCATGTCTCTATCGGAATCATTAAACACAAGCTAGGATACTGTGGGAGGAAGGTTATATGTAGGGCTCAGTGTAAAAATGTGAAGTTGCTGGTTGAAATTATGTATTCTAAACAGTTGTAAAAACAACTCTAGTTTGATTTTGTATTCAATCCCTTGATTTTTGAATAAAAGTCTCCATGGTACCATAAAATGAATGTACATAGTTATCGTTGATATTCGACCGAAATAATGACTTGACCATGACCATTATTATAAAAATATAAAACGATCAGCATCATGACATACAAAAAAGGATGGTTTTTACAATCATATTGGCTTTTTAATTGCAATCACTTTAACTAGAGAAACCTAATATAAATGCAAGATATTCTAAGAATACCCAAACCGTTCAAGAGCATTTTGCTTCATCGCTCCGATGATTGATATCCGTTGAGTGTTTATTGTAATCCAATGTGCTTATTAAGCGCTGCAGACAATAATCATACCGACATTGATTGTACCTTGCGTAGACGTGAACAATTCTTCAAGAGCTGGGACAAAGTATCGGTAAAAAGTCATATTGAAAACAAAATGTTACCACTGGGTCTATAACCTGCGCCATGATGTAAACTTATATATACTCTCCATACATTTACTGAACGTCCATTTTTATAAATGTTGATTTCGGGGTAATGGTGTCATGAATTTATGTTATCTTTTTCCAACTATTGTTTTACACATACATCGATGCCGAGTATGAATAAAAAAGATTTGTCCACCAATGAAGTCAAGCTAAATGACTGGCTCGATTTGCTATTTGCGGGCTCGGGAACCACGCGCACATCATAAGATTTTACTCAAAGAAACTTCACCTTGGAATCAAATCAAACTCGCAGTTTTGCGAACACGATGTTACAACGACATCGTCAGTGTCTCATTCTTTTACGATGCATAATGGATTTATAAAAGCATCGGCGTTGATGGTTAATATTTTATTATCAATTACAATGACTAATTGTCTTCAATGTTTAATATTCACCTAAAATGCATGGTTCCCAGTGAAAATGCATGCAACCGTTTAAGGTTAATTGCTTGCACGTTAATTCTTATCTGACTTCCACCAAACAAGAACAGAAAGATTGAGAAAGAAATCGACAATCGTTAAAAAGTTCTGTAAACTGCTGGTTTCATTGTCGTAATGCACTGAGGTTATTATGTAATGAGCTCATACTCATCAACCTTTTTCCTAAGATAGATGTGATTTCATGTTCGTTCTTATATAAATTATGCTTTTATGGATTTGCATACATTTATAATGTGTTTAAATATACAAAATGATGACACGGGTGACTTCAAAAGAAATTCTTATACGTGTTGAAGAGGTCGAATCGTATTAGTACTTCTTAACGAAATTGCTGATTTTGACTGGAAACATAAACTTTTATATACTTGTAAATTGACAGTTCTAAGAATCACAAATTTCAAGAGGAGTTCGCTTTACCGCCTAATACAACTCTCAAGTATTTGTTTTTGGAACATTTTACAGCATTGTTTTTCGGGCCGAACCATGGACATTCGATATATGTTAAAACTGAGCGATTTATTGAGGGGTCTTATTTTTGCACGTCCCTCTCTAGACAGGTTCAGAAATGGAGGGCATTTATTGGCTGCTCTAGAAAGTGAATGATATGTTACTTTTTTCTCTATTTCGAGTTTGTATTAAAGATACGAAACTTGTTTAACGGGTGTATTTTTTCTCAATTTGCACAGGATTCAGAAGAAGGAGCATTGTGTTTCGGCTTGCCGCACTCACATTTGAAAGAAAGAGATAAACATTTGAATGTGTTTTACTCCAAACCTTTGCTGAACGTCAGAGCTTTATTAAATTTTCATGATGAGTTTTGAGCCAGAATAAGTCGAAGTTGCTGAATAACAGAAAAGGGTAAATAATTTTACGAGGTATAAAATAGGTCAATCTAAGTGTATATAAGGCTTATGCGTGTTCAATTATAAGATTATGCATAAAATAAACGAATATTTGAACAACTATAAAAACGTTTAATACGAAAATCGAGATCAAATAGGTAGTATTTAATGTATTATTTAATGACAGTAATATTCCTGAATATTCAATGAATATAAAATTTATTGAACATATTATGCAACATCTACATTTTACAAATTTTCAATTTCAAAACTCCATGGAAATTGTTGCATAATTATTTTCGATGTATAGTAATATGTCTGGGTTGCGTTTAGTTTGCGTCTTCGACTGAAGCGTGTGGGTACATTTTTATTAAGGCTAAATGCGACTCTTGATGAAAGGCTTTCGTTCGCAAAGAATTGTGTATTACACATTTAATTTAAGTCTTTCTATCGGCAATTTGCAAGAATATCAACGCAATTTCACTGATACATGCAATGTATGTACCCGCGTACAGGCGGGTAGTATTATAAGTCACTTCAAACATTATTTTTGTAACTTAAGCGGCTTTTTGTTCGGAAAACGTGGTTTTCACGTAAAAAGGCCGACGCTGTAAACTAGTTGTTTCTGGGACTTAGTGAACATTGGGTATACATAAAATTGACCTAAATCCATTGTGAAATATATAGTCATTCAAAAAATCATAACCTATTTTTTTGTATCAATATGTGACACAAGAGTATATACATGTAACAGTAAAAAGTTTCTACCGAGTCATTAGTTGAGTTCCGAATAAGGTCTTATTGACACAAACTATGTATCCATATTTCAATAGTTGATGATAAACAAACGAAGAATGCTATTTCAATGCATTTGTTATTGACTACGATTTAATATCGATTTTAATGACAATTATGTCTATACCTGCAACAGAAATTGAGAGCATCCAATCTTCCGACAGTTCGACTGCGTTCCTCTATGCTCATAATCGTCGCTTCTTTTGTTTTTGTTTTAATTAATTAATACCAAAGACATTGCAATGCCTTCGCGCACATAATTATGCCCAGTTTGAGCAACAAGGTTGACAAAATCGTTTTTCATTCTCGGCATCGATTTATGTGTAAAACCATATTGTTGCCAAAGTTTACATAAATTCATACAACCGTTACCCCGAAGTCACAATTTATAAAATGGACGATGAGAAAATATGTACAGTGGTATATTTAAGTTAACATCGTGACGAAGGTTATAATCCCAACAACAGTGGTCACCTTTGCTTCATTATGACTATTTCCCGAGACTTTGTCCCAGCTCTGGAGGTATTGTTCACGTCTGCGCAAGGTACAATCAATGTCGGTATGATTATCCTCTGCAGCGCTAAATAAGCACATTGGATTACAATAAATACTTGACTGACATCAATCACCGGAGCGATGTAGCAACGTTATCTTGAACGGTTTTGATATTCTTGGAAAATCATGCAATTACATTATGTTCTCTAGTTTAAGTAATTGCAATTTGAAAAGCGAATGTACTCTTAAAAACGCATCCTTGTTGCATGTCATGAAAATCTGGACTTTTTATAATTGTTTTGACATCGTCATGATTTAGTTATTGGTCAAGTCAGTCTAAGGATCTTTATCGTTTGAATGATATTTTTTCGGTCGAATATAAACGTGAACTTATTACATTCATTTTATGTTTTAAAATCAAGAGATTGGAATATCAAACTTGGGTTCTCGTCAAAACTGTATAGAAACCATTTTTTCAACCAGCAGCACAACATGTATACACTGAACCTCATATACCCACACCCCTCTTTCATATGTATCATAGCCTGTGTTAATTGCCCCACCTTCACCTGTTCACTAGCCTGTATTTATGCCCTTCCTCCAAATGTATCCTAGCCTGTATTCACTGTCCCTCCTGCTCCTGTACCCTAGACTGTTTTCATTAATTCCAATAGAGACATGCCCCAACCTCTCCTTCCACTTGTTCCTAGCCTTAGTTCATTGAATCCAATACAGACATTTACGCTACAAATTAATAATCTAGAACTGCACTTTGGGCGGTAATCAATTCAGAGTCACAGTTTTGCGAGCGAATACGTATGTCATATGAAACATTCATTAGTTTTACTTCAGTGCTCCATTCTTTTACGGAGCAGTTTAGACTAATAAAAGCATCGATGTTGATGGTGAATATTTAATTAGCAATTACAATGACGTATTGTCTTCCATGATTTAATAATAACACTTCATGGGTCCCAATTGAAATTAATGCAACCGTTTAAGGTAATTTTCTTGCACTTATATTCTTATCGAACTTCCACCAACAAAAGAAGATAAAGATTGGGAAAGAGCTCATGAATCGTTAAAATGTATTGTAAACTACTGGTTACGTTGCTGTATTGTAAACTACTGGTTACGTTGCTGTATTGTAAACTACTGGTTACGTTGCTGTATTGCAGTAGGAATCTTGGGATATTAGCAGGAACTCTTTAACATTATTCATAAGATATGTTGCTGTGTGTGTGCTTACATACATTAATTTCAATTTATATATGCTTTATTAATATAGGATCTGACATGAGTTGTCATATCATACCATATTTGATTAAACGAGTTCAGGATTTTTGTTAGTAAGCGAGCCTTTGGCGAACTTACTTACGAATTTCCTGGACGAGTTAAATAAAATATGGTATGATATGACAACGAGTGTCAGATCTTTTTTATCACATGCTTTTAAACTTAATAAAATATATCTTAATTGACCAAACAAATACTGGTAGATCTAAAAGTTGTTTACTATCATGACGTCACTTCATGTTGACGACGTCATTTCACCAAAATAAAGCCATGCGATTGGTTAGTTTTTGATTCTGTAGACTATGAAAACGCTTAAAAATGTTGAATTAAACATGTGTAATATAAAAAATACGTAATGTCTGTATTACATTGAACACAAGGTATAGCATGTGATAAATAAAGTTTCTTAATAAAGAAACTGATGACAAATGTGAGTTCAATAGAAAGCCGTAAACATGTAGAAGAGGTATAATCGTGTTTAGTTCTTCTTAACAACATTGGCGATTTTCACTGGATAAGTGGCATGGCAAACAAGTGTTACTTTTTAATTGACATTTCTAAGAATCACAACTTTCACGATGAGTTTCCGTAGCGCCTTATATACTTCTCAAGTATTTGTTCTAGGAACATTTTTACAGCATTGTTTTTGGAGTCTAACCATTGACATCCGGTATATGTATAAACTGATCAATTTATTGAGGGGTCTTATTTTAGCATGTCACTCCAAAGACTGGTTCTGATATGGAGGGCAGATATTGAAAGCTGTAGAAACTGAATGATAAAATGCGATGGTATTTTTTCTCTATTTCGAGTTTGTATTTAAAATACGCAAAATGTATTACGGTGAAGAAGGGAGCATTGTGCTTCGGCCTTCCGGCATTCACATTTCAAAGAAAGCGAAACCAATTAAATGTGTTTTACTCTTAAAGTTTGTTAAAGAACAAAACAGAGTAAATAATTTTACGAGGAAAAAACTAGGTCAACTTTAACGTTTAACGAATATTTCAACACCTATTTGAAAAACGTTTGACAGTAAACTTTAGTTCAAATGTGGTTATTAAATGACAATAATATGTCTGAATATTCAATGAAAATCTAATCTACAGAAAATATAATGCAACGTCTACAATTTTGTTTATAGAAAAATTCGATTTGAAAACTCCATGAATAAAAAACATATTTATTTTCGATATATTGTTATTATCTATTGGTTGTGTTTAGTTTGCGTCATTAACTGCAGCAAGTGAGAGACATTTATGAAGTCTACATTTCCTGTGGCGAGTCAAGAAAGTTTTTTTCGTTAGCAATCACATGTGTATTATACATTTTATTTAAGTCAGTCTATCTGCAATTCGCATGTGTGCATGCTGGTATTAATAATAATTCATTAACAATATTACTCTTCATCAGAAACAAACAGTTCGTTTGAAATAATATTCAGTATTTTTCCACGAATAACATGAAATAATGTCTCAAAACGTTATTGCCAACAACGAGATCGGATTACAACACACATATTATATAACAACACACATGTATCTAAATATACGATTTCCATTTTCACTCATTCCAAGACCCACATGTATATTCGTTTGAGAAATTACAACTGGTCGATTTATTGAAAGCCGTTTCATGTTAACAATACGTACACAAACTGATATTTCAGAGTTGGAAGGGGCAAATGTATTTAATCAAGGTTTGGGGATTGTTAGTGCGTCTATCTTTTTAGGAATGGTTCTCGGGGGACCATACGCTGTTCATTAGATAATGCAGAGAAGTAACAGCTTACTTGTGAAATTGCAGATAAATGCACTGGCCGCAATACTATTTGTCATAATAGGTTTGCATTTTAATAAAGACAAAATATATGTCTTGTTATTTATCGTTTCCTGAAATCATGAAACACGCAATAAAATCAAACAGTATGAAACAACGAACGTACATAGATGTACTCACGTACCCAAGAAAGCAACTATATGCATAAACGGCTTTCTTATTACATGGCGTATAGTTCATGGAATATGATCATCAGATAAAAAAATATGCATTATTATCATTTAAATTTGCGTCGGATTAAGTTTATTCAGTAGATGAGATTGTTCAATGATTCATCTAAATTCGCAAAAGAGAAGGTCACCTCGTAAACCAATATCCTTTTTGTCTAATTTTCAAGGCACATAGTACATGTTATTGGGACGAAAAAGTGAGCATTGACTAAATAAAATCCCCATTTTTATAAATATTTGTGTATTGTGTATTTGTGTATTGACCTGTACAGCCCTTAAAAGGTATACACCTTTTGCGACATAAATATTAAACCGAGCAGCTTGACCATTTATGTTATACCTAATGATAAAATATGACATTTCTGCAGTGAAGTAACAGCAGTGAAAATAAACAAATTGTTATTTTCACCGTTGAAAATAACAAATTTTCGCTGGAATAATGACGTCATTTTGTCAACAAAATGACGTCATTTCGTTAACAAAATGACGTCATTGCAATGTATTGAGGCACGCCACGGGAGAAAGGGTAACTTTTCAGCGAAAGGGAAACCGCTGTTAATAATTTATTATTTTCTTGAAAATGAGGCATAAAAGAAACAGAGAATTTGTTCATGTCAGTGTTAGATCGTTTGTTATTTCACTCGTGAAATTACACACGATCTTACACTGACATGAACAAATATCCTCTATTTGTTACACAGCCTCCGCACAAAGATATCAATTGTCCCTACCTTACCATTTGTTACACAGCCTCCGCACAAAGATATCAATGGTTCCGGCCTAACCATTTGTTACACAGTCTCCACACAAAGATATCAATGGTTCCGACCTAACCATTTGTTACACAGCCTCAACACAAAGATATCAATGGTTCCGACCTAACCATTTGTTACACAAACTCCACACAGATAAACTCGTGGCTCCAAGCATAGCTCTTTATTTGATACATTGTTCTCAATGAGTGGAAAATAAAAGTGAATGATAACCTAATCATTTCACTCTAGCGCGATTCATTAAATACATATTTGATCATTTTCGCTTAGGCTGCGCCACTCGTGAAAATATTATTTCTATGTACACTCGTAAAATCAGATACAAACTTACACTGAATTAAACAAGTATCCTCTTTAGTATGTCCTTGTCGCCATAAAAAGCCACGTGCTGATTGTCGATTTAAATATTATTGTTTAATATTATTTAATATATTTTGTTTTTGTTTTTATTTTACATTTTTTATGTAAACCATATATTTAAAAAATCATGTTTGTATGAAATAACACGAATTTGCAAAGAAAGATGAAACACGGAATCCTTCCAAATATGTCAGGATTTTACCCGTGAATGCAGTGTCTACCGTTTCAAACTGGAGGAAATAATTGTTTGCTTGTTTGTTTGCAACACACAAGAAAACGTCCGTATAATTTAAGGAAATTGGTTCTCAAGTTGGACATAAAAACATAATCGAATGACAAATACGGCCGGCAAAAACCGATCATCCGCTGTGCAATCAAGCAAACAGTGCATAATTTATGAAGCTTGTCCGCGGTTTTAGCTACAACAGGTGGCTTTTGAATGACTTATCGTTAGTTTCTTTCCAAAGAAATGCATCTCCTTCTGTTAAAATGTTATCAGCTGTATGACGTAATTTTAACAAAATGGTGCGTCAGAAATACTCATTGGTTTTAATGAAACCGAAAACATTGTAACGTTAGTAATGACTAGCAGATGACCATCTGTTGCCTGCAAGAGGCCGACAGTTTATTGCAAGAGTCATGTGTAACATTTGAATGTTCTTTATTCTGTTCGCATCTGTTCTGTTAGGTATTTACGCTTTAGAAATATATCACTGATAGTTGTTTTAGTATTTTTTTCTTAAAACGAACTTATCGTGATCGCTGTTCAATATGTATAAATATGTGTTTTTAAAGTGTGCTGTTTTTCCAACTCTATGACTTGGAGTGCATTTCAGAAGTTATAATCAGTTAATCTAGAAACTTTCTGTTTTGTTTAAACGGCAAAAACAGGTTTGACACACAAAGTAAATGACACATATCTTCTGTGAGAACGAATGCAATTTTAACATAATTCGTTTCGTATAAATATATTCTTCAATTTAAAACATGATAAAACACGCGCATAATCTATGACTTCGTTAAGACATTACCAACAAATTGTACCATGCACTACAATTTTGTGGAAGCAAGAAGAACATCGTCGTGAAGCAAATCAAAGCCATGTGGGAAATATATTCTAATTTAATACATAACCAACGTTATTTATTTATATGATTACCGGTATAGAACAGATGTTGTGAATATGTCTGGACGGTCAATAGGTATAACCTTTATATACGTGGTCAGTGGGTAAAGAAAATGTTCGCCAGTTCACTGTTATGAAGCACGACATCATTACGTGCGCATTTTTTGCGTTACACGTGCACTGTATTACCTTAACGTACGCACTTGAACATAACTGCCAGCGTTCAGGCGAAAGTGGTTAAAAGTTTTTAAGCACGTGAAATTCATTGTGTGAGTTGTTTGTTACCGTACGAATATACAATAAGCCATGCAAATGACACCACTTTCATAGTTTTAACTGCAAGGTTACCGATTAAATCAGAGTGTATAAAAAAAATAAGATGAGGTCATTGATTAAATGAATAAATTAGAATATGGTTTAACAACGTTCTCCCTTGACAAATTCACGTGACCAAGAAAGACCATAATTGTAGGGTAATACTACCTTTTATTATATACCTGTTTAATGCTTTTAACAAAATACAGGTTGTATCAATCGTTGAAAAAAATCCGCATTATGCTACTCGCTGTTTTCCGATTCCGTATTACCATACTAGCCGGACTACTTTCTTCGACCCATTTAATGACGTCACATTTTAATGACATCCTATTTAATGACGTCACATTTTAGTAATTGTTTTGTCAGTTTTGTTTAAACAAAAAAAAATCGATAACTGTTTTCGTTAGTTGTTGTATATAATAAAAGGAATATTACGCTAGTCAATTGTTCCAAGTGTTTGTATCAGTCTCGTGGCTTGCGCTATTTCGTATCACACTCGAGGCTCCGTCTCTCATTTGATACGTCAACACACAAGCCATTCGACTGATACAAACTCTTGGAACAATTGACTAGCGTAATATTCCGTATGAACACGTGGAAGTTGTGTTTATAGTGAGTGTGCGCATACACACCGGAAGGCGACATAGATGATGCTTAAAACATAAGGAACACGTGCGATGAAAGGGCTCAGAATAGGGTCACGGAACCTGAATTCGGTTTATACACTATACAATCAAACCTTAAATACACAATACACACGAAAGTTTCAAACTTACATTTAAAGGTATGCGCATGCGTAAGCGTGTGATCAGAGTAATCTTTATTGCCCACTCACCTGAAACTCGGGGTGCATCTCACAAATCTCGTCCTCCGGTAGATCTGCCCTGGCACCCATGTTTATTGAATCTACTGCAAGAACCGAAAGGTTACGAGCTGAGTTGCGCATGCGCAGTTATTTGTACTTCAGGTTCCGCTTATGTATATATTCATAAACCACGTGGTTATCCAGTTGAAAAGGGTTAATCCTTCATTATTGCTTTGAACTTTACTCACAACGTGTAACACTGTTGACAGTGAATTTTATAAGCTTTGTTTACCTTACGGTAATCACAATACCTTTATCCAACATTTTATCAACTATAAAAAGCGAAGTTATGTCTTTAAAAAAAAAATCAGCCCTCAATTAATATAAAAATCACTTCTTTATTTGGTATTCCATATTCTTGTCTTCATATAGACACAACAAACAGAAGCACATCTAATTGTAAAATCACATTTTATTTATAGCTCGTTTTTCACTGGTGACGACATAGTCCCATATACAAATCCACCTATTTTCAGTAACCCACTAAAGTACCAGTAAGAACTTACATTTCTCGATATCCAGAAAGTATGAACCCCTAGAAGATGAACGACTTTGTGATTAAGTTACTTGGCGAGTCTCAAATTATCTGCAATCAACCATTAATATTTAATGCGCGCGTTCGCATTTGTCCTACATTAATATTTATTGCTTACGTTATTAATTTGACCTTCTAAACTCCACGCCCTGTTCCGATGATTGTCTTCACAATGTTAAGAGTCTTTTAATTCTTTAATTCCCTGTCTTGCCTATTGCATAGTTGGTTTTATTGTTGTTGTTTTTTTGTTATTATTGGTGTTGATGTTAAGTTGTCTTTGTTTGTGTCTCAAATAGTAAGTCAATGGTTTTGCTATTGTAGAATTCTGTACACAGATGTGGAATTCCCGGCAGATGTATTTTTAACTTGTCGTCTGCATAAATAAATGTTAACTCCTTTTTCGGTCGTTGTGGTTTCTGATGGTGTTACTGTCACCCTGAAACTGTTAAGGAAAGTCCCGTCACGCAACGACTCATGAATCGCATGACTTTGAAGTGGTCTCTCGGAGCTTTGATTAATTTTCAATCAGCGGTATTAATGATGACACATTTACGTTGATTTCATAATCGTGTGGTAAATGTAAACGCATCGATGATTCAATTAAATACTAATGTAGTATCAAATGACATGCATTTAAATATCCAAAATCAACTCGCGATCAAAACATGTTATTTATAGAGAGTAATATACTAGCAATGAAGGAACTTTGCCGGAAACTTGACCAGTATGCAAATGCATATACATGTATTTACCAATCTTGTAAATTTAAACAATAACTGAGTATTCATTTTCATATTGATTAACACGTGATTGTGTTTGTAACATCCATTCTTTAAATGCTTTAAACAAACGCTTAATTAAGATATCGGAGCTCATGCATTCAGAAACAAAACTTAGATAGTCATTGGTATTTTTCGTTAATACTCTGGTTGTTCTGTTTTAATCATTTCCGATCGTTGCCGAACATGCGCCGACTATTTCTACACTTATCAAATTTCAATAGGTGTACATTTATTTTAAAGTTGTTGAACCTTAACAGACCTGTTGACCATTGTAAGTTATTTGTTTGTTCCTACTAGCTTTATCAAGATCGCCTTCATGTTTTTCTAGTTCTCTTTCGACGTTGAATATAATGAACACTCATTGTGGTAAAAAATAATTTCCCGTCAGTGTGTTACTTATTTCAGCGGTCACCAACGCTTCGAGTCAATGAGGTTAATAATCCGAATGTCGGAAATGAATGTTTGTTAACATTATAACACGTTGTAAAATCGTTGGTATGTATCATACTTACTTTCATAACTCACCCTTTAAAAAAACATTCAAGAGCATCAATAATCTATGCATTGCAGTTAAAAGATGATATTATTAAATTATGAAACATCCCCATTACAAAACAGAAGCGACTTAAGTATAATGTATCAACAAGGCAGCATGAAATCAGCTTACATGTATATCGCATTTTGAAAACAAACAATGTATGTCACACCATACACCTTGGTTATCCGAACACCTACTGTGACAAACGATTGATATTAACTCTGTAGTTGCAATTAAATATCAAGTTTTCGCGTATGATCGACCGTTACATATGGCCCGACTGTTGCAGTGTTCACAGAACCAGCTGTCACAAATCCACATATACTAGTGTGTAACGAAAAGCTTGATGTTGTTGACGAATTCACCGTCACATAACTTCTGATAGTGGTGTTTAACCGAAGTAAATTATTGATTGCGTTGCGGTTTTTTTATAGTTCGTTTATCGTAAAGGGGCATATCGACGGATAATACGGTTTCATGTTTTCACCAATGACATTATCTTTTTATAAGTATTATTAAAATATTTGTTAACACGTATGTCTAGTTTTTATAACCTCGTGGAAACTTTAAGCGGGCGTGGGGAAATCAGTAGTATATATAGTAAAGTAAATTCTTCATGAATAAAATATTTATGAAGTACGTCTATACGCGTGCACACTATCAACAACGGGACACATTTTCATTGGTTTTGGCATATTGTGTAGGTGAGTTCGAATCCCACTCGAGGCATGAACAAAATATTTCTTTGCATTGCATATATTATATATATTACCGATTTCTTTAATATAAAATTGGAAGTTTATACATATCTGACTAAAAGATGGAATATGCAGTGTGTTTTTTTTGCGAGTATGTACGGTTTTAAAACGAGTAAGTACGATCTTATTAAACAAATCCAAACAGATAAAACGTTTTTGAATAAAAAGAAGAACAAAAGTTTAGAAGAAGCAGTATCCGGAAGATTGTTTCGAAGTGTCGTAGGAACAAATGTGCACAGAATAGTTGGAATTTCCAAAGATTTCATGTCTCTTTTTTTAATGAACGAGTTTTCGACTGTAAAAGCAAACATAATTTGTCATTGTATACCGGTACACTCTAAGTTGGTTGATTTTCTCGTACCACTTTTTTTCTGAACTTGTATTCTAAATTTAAATTCAACAACATTTTATTTGTTTTGAATTTATTTACCTTGTGTAAGATGTTATATACTCCCGTTTAATACATGTCATAATTGAGTGGGGCAACTGACGCCGATATATCCATTTAAAGGTATAGTTGGTGAGCATACGCGTAACACATTATACAATGTTAATCTGTCATATGTAATCATAAACAAAAAACTGAGACTTATGCAGAAAAAAAATATTCGGTCGTTTTAGAATAAAATTATACTTACATACAAACATACTGTTCATACACATCCTATGTATTCGGAATTAGGTTGACAACATTGATCATATTCCAATTTAACACATTATAATTCAAGAAGATTGCAAAATATCTATACATACTGATTAAACCAATTGTCATCAAGAAATCATCAAGTTTATAATTTAGATGCGCTCCGGGAAAACGGGGCTTAATGCATGTGCACTCCGCACATGCTTATCAGGGGTTCCATTTTCCGCTTTTACGATTTCTTTTTGTTTAAACGGATACTGTTCTAAACGGAAACTCAGTCTAGGCGGAAAGTGACGTCCCAGATTAGCCTGTGCAGTCCTCACACGTTACGCATATTGATCAAGTTCCGTTTTCACGGAGAGTGGCTAAATTATTATATACATACTAACCAATGTTCGTGAAGAAACTATCCTGTTTTCAATTGTTAAGAACAAAATCGACTATAAATAATTGAGTCGTGTTCTGAGAAAACTGGGCATAATGCATCTGCGTAAAGTGTCGTCCCAGATTAGCCTGTGCAGTACGCGTAGGCTAACCAGGGACTACACTTTCCGCTTTTATGATTTTTTTTTGTTTAAATAAAGTCTCTTCTTAGCAAAATCCAATTTAGGCTGAAAGTGTCGTCCCTGATTTGCCTGTGAGGACTGCACAGGCTAATCTGGGACGACACTTTACGCACATGCATTATGCCCAGTTTTCTCAGAACACGACTCATGTATGTCAAACCACAGACAGATATCAACGAGATAAAAACAACTATTCAATCTAGATCTATATAAAGATAGCATTGAGTGCTTAATGATTTTATTGATAATGTTGCAAGCATGTTATGTATCTGTTATATTAAATTGAATTTATACGTATATGTTTGTATCGACTTAAGATTAAAATTATTAACTTGTAAAGCTTGGTTCATAAAAAATGTTATGACATGATTTAAATGTGTACCTATTTTTCCAACTTGTGCTCATAAACACATTAACTCATCCATTTGTGTTAAATTTAGTACATCAAACTTCACATATAACATCATGTGTTTGAACTTACGTTAATGTATACGAGGATTGCATCGTAGGTGAGAATTGTGTAAGCTCTGTTCAGTCTTGCGTGTATTTCAACACTCTAGAAAATGAAACCAAACTTCACTGACACACCATATTTAGATATTTAATACGTAATACCACGTTATCCGCATTTCAATACCAGTAATTCGTATCATTGACATACCATATTTAGATATTAATAGTTAATACCACGTTATCCGCATTTCAATACCAGTTAATTCGTATCCTTTTCATAACCAGTATTTCTGACTTTATAACCTCATTTTGACCATAACTTTTCCTAAATCACTATAATGTTGTCACACAGGTGTCGACCATTTCTTTTTAAAATTTATATTCACATAAAATTATTTAATCAGGTACCTTTATTTACCACAATAAGACACAAGTCCATATTTACGAGCATTTCCAACCGCGATTATTTTGCCATCTCCTATTGACATAAAAATAGCCCCCAAATTCCATCGCGTCTTAATTACGACTGAAGAACCTTCTGTACCCCTGTCCAGTTTCCAATTGCCTCAGATTGTTATCAATTACTTTGCTCAATATTGTCCAATCCCTCGCTGTCAAGAAAGTTTCGCAGCAATGTTTCGTTTTCTTCTCCTGTCCCGGACAAAAACATTTATTTTGTTATGGGCGACAATCGCTTGCTATTGTTTTTACGATTATCTCGGAATAATGCTTTCGGTCCACAACGATAAATTTATATGAACGACATATTTTTTACCGCTCCATTTGCCAATCGTCAGAAGGATGGCGCAAGACATGAGAAAGAGAGATAACAGCGATACGTTTTATACCGATATGATTTGTCGCGCTTTATATATATATATATATATATCTCGTAATACAGGATTATTTTCTTTTTCCAGTAAAATAAGAAAGTAGTATTGCAAAAACAAGAGGACCATGATGGCCCTATATCGCTCCACTGTTTTTATGCGAAAAAAGCTTGCAATGCGCAAGGGTTGAAATGTACTCAAGCATGTGACTTTCTCTTTCTATCCCTCGTCCCACTGGGCGCTTAAAGTTGGAAGGGTTCAGTTTTGTTACCCCCGAGGCAGGGTCAAATTTGGGCCCATGGGAATAATTTGAACACATTTGGTAGAAGACTATTAGATGTCACATACCAAATTAAGTAGCCCTAGGCTCTATAATTATGAACAAGAAGATTTTTAAAGTTTGCACAAAAAAGGCTTTATCTAAGCATATGTTCATTTTTGTGACCCCCGGAGCAGGGTCAAATTTGATCCCAGGGGCATAATTTGAAAAAAACTTGGTAGAGAACTTAAAGATTTTAATACATACCAAATTTGGTAGAAAAAAAAGCCCAATGGTAATGGAAAAGAAGATTTTTAAAGTTTGTACAAAATAGGCCCAATATAAGCATATGTTCAATTTTGTGACCCCTGGGGAACGGTCAAATTTGATCCCAGGGGCTTAATTTGAACAAACTTGGTAGAGGACTATTAGATGTCACTTCATACCAAATTTGGTAGCCCTATGCCATACGGTTATGGACAAGAAGATTTTTTAAAGTTTTAACAAAAAGGCCTTATTTAAGCGTATGTTCATTTTTGTGACCCCCGGGGCAGGGTAAAATTTGACCCCAGGGGCATAATTTGAACAAACTAAGTAGAAAACTATTAGATGTCACTACATACCGAATTTGGTAGCCCTAGGCCCTACGGTTATGGACAAGAAGATGTTTAAAGTTTGCACAAAATAGGCTTTATATAAGCATATGTTCATTTTTGTGACCCCTGGGGAACGGTCAAATTTGATCCCAGGGGCTTAATTTGAACAAACTTGGTAGAGGACTATTAGATGTCACTACATACCAAATTTGGTAACCCTATGCCATACGGTTATGGACAAGAAGATTTTTAAAGTGTGCACAAAAAAAGGCC
>VMBQ01001320.1:55700-134255 GCA_007657795.1 Dreissena rostriformis | reverse complement strand
AAAAAAAAAAAAAAAAAAAAAAAAATCTATCCTGTTTTTCAAAGCTGCACATTAAAACATTAAGATACGATTTATAGTGGCATTTGTGGCATTCAGGAATAGTAATTTGTTCCGGACGGTCATAAGTTCGGACATTTTAATATAAAGTTTAAAAATCGAGTATTCGAATATATTCGAATAATGCTAGTTGTAAGTGTAGCAATATATAGAATGTATAATAAGACTAGATTTTGGTGAATTATTTCGTACTAGAGCTATATCTTATGAGGTTGTAGGATGTTTGTGGTTTATTGTAATTTATCGCGATTTGCTAAGTGTCATTATTAGTTACAGATCAATTTAAAGTCACCAATTCATAATTGGCGTAGAGTTTAATACCTATATAACTTTAACTGTACTGTTGTTTTTTTTTTGTATTTACTCAAACGACTACAAAGCAAATAATTGTGCACGGTCTGAACAGACATGTCACACATAGTGTTAAATTTGTTTAAATTTAGCGAGAACCATAAAGTAGTATACGCACTGAAAAACTTTGCTTGCTAATGACAGTTATTACTTTTTTGGTAGGATTTAATGAGAAAACTACGCTAAAAATTCGGATCGCATCGTTGCAAAACAAAATGCTGCATTCCTATTATTTTTAATATGGCCAATCCGGTAGTAGAATTGTAATCATTCCGGTCTATTAGCAAGACATTTCTCCAACCTTGTATTTGCTGTAGATGAAGGTCAAGAAAGGTCAATATAATATGGATTTCAAATTTGAAATAAAATTCAATTCAAGTTCTTAAAATATCGCTGGTAACGATATAATGGAATTAACATTCGGTAGAGACGACACTGAAGTCGAAGATGTGATTGTGTAGAGGAAAAAAAACACCACGAGTTAACAGAACAAGACAAATATGATTTAGTAAAAAATAAAACACCGGTTATTCGCATCACGTGGAGGCATGTTGTCGCATAGAACATAGGATAGTTTACATCAAGTTCAACTCTTACTATCGGTAACATTTGTTGTCATGCTCGCTTTGCAAATGGACATCAGCTGTCAAAGTCAAGCTAGCCCGCATTTAACACAAGTCATCAGCGTAGAAACGTTATCAAACGGACCACAGTCCATATGTCCCTTACCTGATACCCCAAAACACTGAAATGTGTTTATTATTTAACACGACCAAAATATCATTGGCACATATATTTTGACCAAAATTCTTGCTAAGGCAAAACATGAGGCCTCCGGAGTGCTTGCAAGCTTTTTGGTTTATTTGACCCCATGACCTAGATTACAACTCTTAAAGAGAAATCACTGAGACAAATGTTCTGACCAAGTTTCATAGAGAAATCACAAGCTTTTTCTTTAATTTGACATAGTGGCTTAGTTTGTGACCCCTAATGACCCATTTCTGAGCTCAGCTAAGATACATATGGACATATATTATGAGAAAGTTTTATAAGGATTTGGCAAAAAATGTGGCTTCACGAGTAAGTGCATGAGATTATTTTCCAAGCCATTAGAATGTCAATTCCATTTTTGTGTTCAATTATTTTTTCGCGTCTTTTATTTTATTTATAAATAAAGTATTGACTTATAACCATTTAAATCATGTTTTCGATAAAAGCAACTTGAAAATGGTGTATTCCCTTTCCACTTTCCTTACTAGATAATTTATAACAATGCCGAACCTTGTAATCGACTGTTGAACATATGCTTGGCATTTTTATTTGTTGTTATTCATTTATTCCTTTTGAGCAACAGCTGTTTTCCTTCAATCCTTCAACAAACAAGGCTTGTCACCATAGGATGACATATGCCCCCTTTTTCCACTTTTTTGTAAACCTAAACGCTAAGTGTTTTTCCACATTTTTCGAAACGCAAAGTGTAACGGAATTTCAGACGGAAGACAGACGGACAGTGCGATCACTATATGCCCACCTTCGGGAGCATTAAAAATAAATGTCCCCTACCCATGGCTGTCATGTGTTCAATGAACCATAACCATTTTCTAACTCAGCCTATTAATCATTGGAGCAAACGTTCTGAGCATGATTAATAATGATAAGTCAAAAACTCTTCCTGTAGGGTGTTCACAAGGTTTTAGTATAGCCATATAGGGAAAGCTGCCAATTCTACTGGCTGCCAATATAAAGATTGGTCAATAATTGTGACATCTTGAGTTTTTTCGAGCTTTAACAAAAGCCATGTAAGGAAACTGCCTAACCAAATTGGCGACAAATTAGTTTATTAAACATCGATTTTAAAATGGCAACTCAATCTATCGCTAACCGTTTGAAAAAAGTATTCAAATAATAAGATTTGAACAAACAGGTTTCATGAAAGACTGATACATAGGTGAAAATATGAGATAAATATTCGATGTCATCGAATATCTTGAAATAAACAATAAGCCTGGACTTTTTATTCTTTGAAGACTTCGAAAAGGCATTTGACAGTTTGAATCACCTCAATTTTGGACCGCAGCTAATTCCATAAATGTATTTTACAATGATATAAATAGTCATTTTAAACACTGGCAACCTTTCTAGAAGTTTTAAAACGGAGTTCAACAAGGTTGTCCACTATCGTCTTCCTCATTTGTTTTATGTTAAGAAATACTATCGAATTATATAAATGCTGATACAATTTTTAAAGGAATAATAATCAATGACCAATACATTTAGCAAACTCTTTTTTGCAGCCGATGCAATTTTTTTTATAATTATTTAGCGGAATTACCTTTCCGTTTGTAGCTACACTGAATTAACACAAAGAACAACTCTTTAAATCCTTTTAGACCACTTTTATTACCCTATAACAATACGTATTCTTTTCAAACTTTTAAACAGCTTTTTTACAATAACTTTTACTTGAGCTTTTTTAACATCCACACCTAGCTTAGGATAACATCGAAATATATAGTAGAAACAATGGCGCGAACATACTTAAGAAATACATGATAAGCGAGATAATCCTGATTACAATTCAAAAATGAGCATATTTCCCGCCGAAAGTATAATTTGGAGCAAAAAGGAGTATTAGAATAAACAATCTACATTTACGTTAACAAAATTTCTGAACGAAAAGTACGTGAATCATGCAGTAAATTTTCAGAACGAAAAGCACGAGAATCATGAAATACATTACATTATATAAATACGTCAAAAATCCGAAAAACAATCAATATTAATCGCAAAGTTTGCGACAAATTATGTGCTTATTTTGGCTTCAAAATTGCTTGAAAAACGTACTAAGGGTAAAAATATATAATTTCATATCTTTTCCATGAGTCCGAATTCGTAGTTTATTTCACGATTTCCACGATTAATGACGGTTTCGATCTGTTTATACCGGCATCCATATACTGGATGGGTACTGGTCGGTACGGGTTTTAGAACATAAGGGAGGCATAAGGGAGGCAACTACTACTAATCTTCCGGTGCTGACAAGTTGAAATATGCCAGCGAATAAGTGCATTTTTTAGAAAGGGTGGCTTTTCAAAGTACCCTTGGGTTTTTGACAACGCCGATTTTTAAGTCGAAGCATCTTGTCAAGTATGCAGAACAAATATAGATATCGCTAGTATGGGGAAATCGGCGTTGAAAAGCCACCAAAGGAGTTCAAAATATCACATAGAGTGTTCAGCAAGAAGAGACCAATTTAGCGAAAATGTTGTCGGTATTGGACACATAATAATATACAGTTTTCAGTAGGTCGGACTAAAAAGTGCTTGAATTTGGATTTTTTCCCTTGAAAAGTGCTTAAAAAGTTATTGAATTTCATGAGAGAAAATCTGTATGAATACTGTAAACATAATATTGAAAAAAGAATTAGAAGACTACTTTAAAAAGTGGCAACATAGAAAACTCGCCTTAATGGGAAAAATTACTTTAATAAAAACGCTTGCATTACCAAAAGTAATATATCCATTTTTATTTCTCGCAAATCCAAAAAAGCAAGTAATAGATGGATTAATAACAATTATATTTAAATTTATTTGGGATGATAAGCATGACACAATTAAAAGAAAACGATTTTTCAACCTTATGAGAATGGGGGACTAAAACCTTCAGACATTAATTATTTCTGAACGCAATTAAAGCGGGCTGGGTTATACGATTTATAGATAAAAACAATCATGGCAAATGGAAACTCTTTCAACACGAAAAACTAAAAACAAATTGGTACCAGTATAATATTTTGAAGTAATTAAGATGAAGCTATAATACACAACGTAAGTAAAGAAAATTATTGTTAAAGATATGCTTACCCCATGGCAAAACATTAAGAACCAATATAATTGTTTATAAAGAAGCATTCCTATATGTAAACATGTCATATGGAATAACAAAGACAACAAAGTCAACAATTGATACATATCTCAACAATTTTAAATACAAGTTCTTATCTAGAATAGTGCCAACAAATAATTTATTTATTTTAATGCGGACTGAAAGCGTTAAAAAGACAATTAGTATTGTTCGTATGCGTGCGAGTGTGTGCGTGCGTGTGTGTTTGTATGTGAATGATTTATTCTGACAATATATGTTATATGTATAGGAACTATTATGAACAGTTATGTTAATCTCAAATCAATTCTAAATGAATATATTTTATATCTTTATATTACCAATGGTTTATGTATGCAAATGTAAATGGTGTCTACGTAAATGTCAAACATGGTAACAACAAAAAATAAGAAGAAAAAAATGGTTTTCAACAGACTGAAACCATTTTCGAACTTCTTCAATATATCATATGGACAAATGTTCTGAGAGGTGGTTTAATGAAAATTAGGCAATAAATGAGGCCCCTTGAATAAATTAACATAAAGACATTGTTTCTTTACCAAACACGAACCAGTTCCCAACAAGACCGATATATCTGATATGTGGAATATTTGTTTGACCACGATTCATGAACATTGGGCCATAAATGCGTCCTGTACAGTTTTAAGAAGAAAACTCACACATGACAAATTACATACATAACGTGATCACAAAAGCTTATCATGACCATGTTCTGCTCAGGTGAGCTAAAAAATCTCATCTTTTTATGACAAACGTGAAAGGAATATTTTCAATGTTGCCTTTTCGATACTGCGATCATATAGACAACATGTCTGTATCGGCTTTGTTACTGGGTTATTAGAGTTGGTTTTCGAGGCTCCATTCATGTTGATCGAGAATCACACTCCAGCATGTGTCACAGTGTTTTTTCCCCAGTGTGGTATCGCATTTGCATCTTCAGACCGGAGATGTTTGCAAAGCCATTGTCACAGGTGCGGTCATTCCTGTATGGTTCCTCAGGTGAACCCTCAGATTTAACCTGGTATCAAAACCCTTTTTACACACACCGCAATGAAATGAGTGTGGACTCGCAGGGGTCTGGTTAGAGTCAGGAGCCCCTGTAAAACATCAATAAACGCGACAATTAATACCGACCTTATATTTGCCTCATTAATACATGAACATGTGGAGCAGGCAGGCTAACTTGATGGACAATGTTCCATTGAAAAACAGTCAATGTTATGTTGTTATAATGATTATAATATGTATTATCATAATGATAAAACACTTTTCTTTTGATCTCTCCAAAGACGCAAAGTACTGGTTGTACCAAGAAACAGAATTGAGAGCGTCTATATATGCACGTATGTACGTTGTGAAAGACAAGTTCATTGCGCAATGACAACCCTCTCACCTAATTCACGGCGGTAAGGTCGTGTGAACTAAGTCTTGATCTAGGAACACAGCTGTTGCTTGCCTCAACATGGTTATCATTTGTAATGAGTTTTATAGATAACGAAAAAGCTAATTTCGTTAACAAGGCATGTGTTGTTTATGTAAAGAGTAGCAATGTACAAGCTCAGCAAAATAAAATAAAACAATGACGCATCATAGCAGCTCAATTTTATGTTCGTTAGAGCAGTGGTAAAGTTAAAGTAAATATTTATATTTGTTAATGTCTTAAGAAAGTTTATAACACAAAAGGTTACGATCCAACAAACACTATCACAATGGGATTTAATTATAAATTAAAATGCGCCGATCCATGTGCATGACTCTTTTGCGATTATTCAGTGATATTACACTGTGCATAGCTCTGTTAACTTACTCTGTTCGTGAGGATGTAAGTGGCTCGTGTGTGCTTTTAATGCTGAGGCCTTAGAAAACTTCCTATTGCAGACTCGGCACTCATATCTGCCCTTGTAATGGTGTTTCTCTATATGTCTGTTCAGCTTTCCACTAGAGGGGAACTTCATCCTGCACATGGGACATTGGTTTAAAGGGTTTTCCTCGTTGTGGCACGTCATATGCATCTTCAGGATGTTTGCAGTTAGAAAACGTTTGTCACACACCGTGCATTTGTGCGGCAACTCTCCTGTATGCAATCTCATGTGCCTCGTGATTCGGTATTTGGTGGCAAAGTCGTTTCCACAAACACTGCAACTGTATGGCAGTTCTCCTGTGTGAATACTCATATGCTCAGTGAGTTGGGAACTGGAGACAAAGCCCTTTCCACAAACACTGCAACTGAAAGGCCATTCTTTCGTGTGGATCCTCATATGATTAGTGAGCTTGGAACTGTGAACAAAGCCCTTTCCACAAACACTGCAACTGTATGGCCGCTCTCCTGTGTGAATCATCATATGAAGAGTTAGGTGGGAATTGACAACAAATTGCTTTCCACAAATGCTGCAACAGTGTAGCCTCTCTCCCGTATGAATCCTCATATGCGTTGTGAGATAGGAACCAGTGACAAAACCTTTTCCACAAATGCTACAACTAAACGGCCGCTCTCCGGTATGCCCCCTAATGTGTATCTTAAGTTGGTAGCTGGTGACAAAACCCTTTCCGCAAATGCTGCAACTGTGTGGTCGCTCTTTCGTGTGAAACATCATATGCTTAGTGAGCTCGGAGCCGGTGCCAAATCCCTTTCCACAAATACTGCAACAGTATGGCCTCTCTCCTGTGTGAATCATCATATGCCTAATGAGACTAGAGCTTTTGAAAAAGCCTTTTCCACAAATGCTGCAACTGTGGGGCCGCCCTCCTGTGTGAATCTTCATATGATTTGTGAGGTCGGAGCCAGTGACAAATCCCTTTCCACAAACGCTGCACCTGTGTGACCGCTCTCCCGTGTGGAACCTCATATGTTGAGTAAGGTGGGAGTTCGTGAAAAATCTCTTCCCACAAATGCTGCATCTATGTATCCGCTCTCTTGTGTGATTTCTCATATGCCTATTGAGATTGAACTTGGAGACAAAGCCCTTTCCACACATGCTGCAAAGATGCTTTCCGCTGCTAGTCCTTATATCACTTATGAGGTTGCTTGACGACCCCTTGCTGACTTGAAACACGTTTTTGTTAGGAGATGTAATACCTTTTTCATTGTGTACATTTTTGTGTCTTCTGAACTCCTGCAACTCTGAAAACTTTGCCCCGCATACTGAGCAAGTGTACTGACCCCCAGCAGTCTCTTGACAGTCGGGAGCCCCTGGGAACCATCAATAAAAGATACAACATTTTAATGACGAAATACATGCTTCATGAATACATGTGCATGAGGTTATCCAAGCCGGCTTACTTATTGCATGATAAGACACATTTACACTACTTATAGATTAATGTAGTGTAATAATTATCAAATCTGTACACAAAGTCTTTTGGATCCCACATGATCCAGTTTCCAGCTAGTCCGTAATAGTCGTGTGACAAATGTTAGGACAAAGTCTGATATATAATTTTAAGAAGACTACAAGATGTTTAAAATGTATTTCTTATATTTATCATTGTTTGTTACCTCAAACAACCCAGATTTGAAATTGATTGTTATATCCTTAACAAAGCATTTGTGAATGGCTTTCAATTATGAAAGGGCAATCTATGTGGCGTCCATGAGTTAAGCTTTCTAACACATCAAATATTACCCAGTTGCTAAATAAGATTTTGAACCTGTGCGACAAGAATAAATTCATTAGAATAATTTAACTCCCGATTTCACATCGCGAAATTGAATTACCGAATATACTGAAAATATGAACTTTTTTAAGTAATGTAATATACCAGTCGTGATATTTTGATGAACATAAACTAATAATTGTAAAAAAATACGGTAGTTTTGAACTTTTCTTTTTTCGTCATTCGTGATTTACAGTCCCTTTAAGAGTCGAGACCAGCTCCATATGTGGCCATATTTGACCTTTGACCTCTAAATGCCACGTAGAACTTTNTCTAAATAAATATGATATTGAACACACATTTATTCTCAATTTTGAAGCCTTTGTTAGCAAAACAGCGACAATACTAATCTCCCAATTTTAGTCAAAACACTGGGGTATCAAAGCTGTGATCATTTTAGAAAAGTTAATTTAAAATTGTCGCTTTAATAGAGAAAACGGACTTGATGCATGAAATAGTTCTGATAGTTCTGATAAATTGTTCTATTTTTGTTTTATTAACACAAATATAATTTTCCTTAAGTTGTGTATGCTTTTAAACTGACAACATGCTTTCAAACACAATGACCAAACAAGAGTTAAGCGACCGAAGACATATGCCCCCCGAAATAGGACCTTGATTTTCACACTTATTGTGAGAGTGACCTTGACCTTTGGCTTAGTGACCCCAATTTCAATAGGGGTCATCTACTGTCAAAAACCAATTCATATGTGAAGTATCAAGCCCATCAGTCAATTCGTTGACGAGTTATTGATCGGAAATGATTTTCACACGTATTGTGACAGTGACCTTGAACTTTGACCTAGTGACCCCAATTTCAATAGGGGTAAGCTACTTTCACGGCCAATGCACATGTGAAGTATCAAGCCAATCGGTCAATCCGTTCACAATTTATTGATCGGAAACAAACTGGTCTACCGACAAACCAGCAGACAGACAAACAGACCGACCGACCGACCGACATCCGGCAAAACAATATACCCCATCTTCTTCGAAGAGGGGCATAATAATATAATTATCATTTTAATTTGATGCGAACCTACCTTGGAAGCAAAAAATAAATGCGGGCGTAGGGAGCAAGAAAACTATAATCATAACGAAGTTGATACANTGACAAATGTTAGGACAAAGTCTGATATATAATTTTAAGAAGACAACAAGATGTTTAAAATGTATTTCTTATATTTAACATAGTTTGTTACCTCAAACAACCCAGATTTGAAATTGATTGTTATATCCTTAACAAAGCATTTGTGAATAGCTTTCAATTATGAAAGGGCAATCTTTGTGGCGTCCAATAGATAAGCTTTCTATAACATCAAATATTACCCAGTTGCTAAATAAGATTTTGACCCTGTGCGACAAGAATAAATTCATAAGAATAATTTTACTCCCGAAACATTATCTGGAAAACAAATGTTTTTTACATCTGCTTGTCTTTAAATAAAGGCAAGTGAAGTATTGCAAATACAAAACAGGACAATACAACATGATATAAAACATAAACATAATAAAAGATGGGGTCACCATTTTGGAAAGTCTATTCAAAGCAGAGGGTATTGAAACCAATTAAATGACTAAAACAAACTCTGCTAAATATATATCATTTAATATTCTAAGCAAGTTTCCTGAAAAACAGACAATGAATGTGACTTACTTAGTTTTCAGAGAATGTTTTATTTGGTTTTTACGGCAAGAACTACTGGAGAGAACTACCGGTAGTTTTTAATCTCCATATGACATTATTGAAGCAAAATAGTTAAAGAGACTGTAAACCACGAATGACGAAAAAAGAAAAGTTCTAAAAAAGTTCTAAAATACCGTATTTTGATATTGAACACACATTTATTCTCAATTTTGAAGCCTTTGTTAGCAAAACAGCGACAATACTAATCTCCCAATTTTAGTCAAAACGCTGGGGTATCAAAGCTGTGATCATTTTAGAAAAGTTAATTTAAAATTGTCGCTTTAATAGAGAAAACGGATGCATGAAATAGTTCTGATAGTTCTGATAAATTGTTCTATTTTTGTTTTGTTAACGCAAATATAATTTTCCTTAAGTTGTGTATGCTTTTAAACTGACAACATGCTTTCTAACACAATGACCAAAAAAGAGTTTCGCGATCGAAGACATACGCCCCCCGAAATAGGACCTTGATTTTCACACTTATTGTGACAGTGACCTTGACCTTAGGCCTAGTGACCCCAATTTCAATAGGGGTCATCCACTGTCAAAGGCCAATTCATATGTGAAGTATCAAGCCCATCAGTCGATTCGTTGACGAATTATTGATCGGCAATGATTTTCACACGTATTGTGACAGTGACCTTGACCTTTGACCTAGTGACCCCAATTTCAATAGGGGTAAGCTACTTTCACCGCCAATGCACGTGTGAAGTATCAAGCCAATCGGTCAATCCGTTCACAATTTATTGATCGGAAACAAACTGGTCTACCGACAGACCAACAGACAGACAAACAGACCGACCGACCGACATCCAGCAAAACAATATACCCCATATTCTTCGAAGAGGGGCATAATAATATAATTATAATTTTAATTTGATGCGAACCTACCTTGGAAGCAAAAAAAAACAATGTGGGCGTAGGGAGCAAGAAAACTATTATCATAACGAAGTTGATACAGTGAAAAACCCAAAAAGCAGGTAAACAAAGGTACATAGGCGGTTTATGAAATACACTTACAGGACTTCTCTTCATAATTCCGGCAATATGGGAATCACTTGACAGTCTGGAGTTATTGTTTGTGCAAACAAAGTTAGGAAAGAGTGCAAAAAATCTAAGGACAGAGTTCAAACAAAAAGAGGACAGAGTGCAAACAATGTGAGGACAGAGGTTAAGCATACCTTGAGTAGTGTCGTCTAATTTTATATTCAAATCTCCATCAGTTACAGGTTCCTGGTCACTCAAAAGGCCTGCATGCACAGTATGGCTGGTATATGTATCATTTTTGTCTGAAATACAACCAACAACGTGCTCCGTCACATGCTGTCTCAAGCTAGTCAGGTTCCCCAGACCACGCCCGCAGGTGTCGCACCAGAACTGATTCTTAAATTTGCTATAAAAGCTGTCATGTGATGTCAACATGTCTGTAACTTCACAGTAGTATTCATGTGATGCTGACATTCCTCTATCGTCACAGAGGTCTGCCTTTGCCAATATCTTTCTATCATCACAGAGGTTTGCATTTGCCAATATTTCTGGATTGCTACAGAAGTTTACATTTGCCAATATCTCTGGATCGCTACAGAGGTTTGCATTTGCCAATATCTCTGGATTGCTACAGAGGTTTGCTGTTGCCAATATCTCTTGATCGCTACAGAGGTTTGCATTTGCCAATACCTCTGGGTCTCTACAGAGGTTTGCATTTGTCAACATCTCTGGAATGCTACAGAGGTTTGCATTTACCAATATCTCTGGATCGCTACAGAGGTTTGCACATGCAAATATCTCTGGAACGCTGCTGAGGTTTGTATTTGCCAATAATTCTCCATTGCTACAGACGTTTGAATTAGTCATCATCTTTCTATCATCGCAGAGGTTTGCGTTTGTCAACATCTCTTGATCAACACAGTGTCACTGACACTAAATATCTGGAAGGTAAACATCACTTGATTACTACATTTGCAGTGTTATCATCTTGATCAACACATGTGTTTAAAAAGTTCAATATATCAAGGTCACTACATTTTTGTGGCCAAAAATGATTCAATCTCTGGATCACAACATAGGGGTCATTCTGTATTGTTTGCATTAGCTTCCATGCCCTCGTTAAATCCCAGAAAAACCTGTACAAAAAAAGTAAAATCATGTAATACATTTAATTATTGACCAATTATTGGCAACACATTTTTTCTTGCAATGTAACAATGTACACATACCATTGCATGTTTAACTAGACATGTCACAGACACTGAGGCCCCCATGGAACTTATTTGGACACAGACAAATCCACAGTCACTTTTCAGTTACTTCATCAAAAGATCGTCATTTTCACAATAACCTAAAAATTATGTAATACAGCTGAGAAAGTTTAAGCCAAGAGCACTTAGCAGTAAATGAAGAGTTGAAAACATATTATTATGGTGACTACAGTAATAACAAGACAACGGGCCATAATTCTGCAAATAATTGTCAAAGCCAATATTCTTTTGATTTCATAATATTAATCTACAAATTAATTTAAGGGCATTCAACTGAGAAAGCTTGTTCAAAATTCTCATAGCAATAAAAGATAAGTAAGCCTCTAACAAGTGTTAGGACGATGCTATAGAATATACAAAAGAGCCATGGTCACTAGGGCGCTCACATGAGACCCGAAAGAACAATATTAATCGGAGAAGGTGGAGTTCAAAATAATAAAAGTACTGTATGAAACAAAAATATCTAATTTCTAGGCACATTTTTATTTTCGAACATGGCTTAGTTATCATTAGAACAAATTTTCTGACCAAATTTCACGAAGATTGTACTTTATATGAGAATTGTAGAGTAATCACAATCTTTTTCTTCTATTTGACCTAATGACTTTTTACCTGACATCGCCTAGATTAAAGCTAGACCAAGATATTAGGAACAAGATATGTATCTATACGGCAAAGATGCCTCCCTCATTCCACTTTTGTCTTAAAATTTCATAAACATAACAAAACTCAACCTTGATCTGAAAGTCATGCTCGTAACTCAAACACCGAAAATGAGGTAAATATCTGAAAGCGGTTCGCCAAAAAAAAATCGGGAAAAGTGTTATTAACAAGAAAATTCTCCAAGGCCTGAGCTTCGTTAAAAATCAATGGACCGGAACAGAATTCAACTTTATCTGTAATTAATGTAGAAAAACAGCAGCTTGAAAATTGACATTAATAAAGTATTTATATCTCCTCGTAAGTAAAAGAAAAAAATCTTGAAAAAGCAATTGGTTAAGTTTAAACAATATATTTAGACTTTAAGAAGGCTTTCGACAGTGAACCAAACAAGACTTCTGAAGAAAGTAAAACGATATGGCATTTCAGGCTCTTTTTTGAATTCGCTAATGGATTGTAACTGGCAGCAACGAGTAGTTATTGATGGACAGAAATCCACCTAGCAGGGGGTGCTGTCGGGGTGTCGGCAGGGTGCTATTCTTGTGTCAGTACTCTTCATTATCTGTATCCATGATTTGCCAGTTGTTTTTGGCTATTTGTGCAAGAAGTGTGTACATCAGGGGTTTTTATCTGATTTTGGGGAAAGGGTCTGGCCTTTTTTGAGGGGAAAAGAATAGCGCGAAAAGCCGGAATTTGGGGGGAAAATCACGCGAAACGCCGGATTTTGGGAAAATAAGGAAAGTCTTAAATAATCACTTTAACATATTGTACTGTTTTTAAAACAAATTCAAGGCAACAGATAATTTTTATTATGCAATATTTTGTATTTTCTACACTGGATCAGGTTAACTTATGTATTTAAAGGTNAAAAATTTTTTTTTTTTAGGGGAAAATCATTTTTGGGGGAAAAATTTCTGTCAGAGGGGAAAAAAATATCTAGGGGAAAGGGCCGAAATTCGGCGGGTCGTTCAGAAGGAAAAAAAAACCCTGGTGTACATGATTGCAAAATTTATCACGGTATTGGTTAGGTCAATGAACAATACCAATTTCAAGCAGAAATTGATAAACTTTGAAGATTGAGTAAGGCTGAATGGGTCAAGTTTCCCAAGGGTACTACTTCCCCGTACCCCGGGTACTTTGAAGTATACTTCACCGTACACCGATTTTCAAATGATTATTTTGTGTACCCCGGTATACTTACAGGTACCCCATCTCTCCTAATAAAAATTTTGTTCCCAAAAATTTTCGTACCCATTTTGCCAAATTTTTTTCGTACCGAAATTTGTTTTCGTACCCTTCGACAAGGGACGTTAAGGGTCGTTATTTGCCTGAAAAATATTAATATTTGTAAAAGTTAATTATTGCATCTATTCAAGATAACATTTTGAAGAATACGACGTTCGCTTCACGTTGACATAGTTATTGCGTCGTACATCGCATAGATGACGTCACATTGAACGTTCCAAACTCGCGCGTTTCTTCGAAAAACGCGAATTTCGAGCATTTTTTTAATGTTTATCACTATTTTATGACAACAGCGCACACGTTAACCAACTTGATTCTTTAAAAAACTGCAATACATTTTCGTTATTTGATCGTCGATATCGTTTTATGTTTGGTTAACGAGTGCGCTGTATGAGAAAAATACATTTTTGTTTTTCTAAATCGAAATTTGATTGAACGGTTTATAATTTATCACCATGAACGGTTGTTTCCATGAAATATCGCGTAAGCAATCAAGTTTTTTTTACCAGCTTAACTAAGAACAAGGTGGAGTGTTCCCTATAACTCACGAGAGACCACTCAATTAACTTGGCCTATGGGAAGTAATCTTCTCAAGCGAGCGGGATAAATCTATACAGTACGGAAGATACAGCGTCTGCTTCGCATATTTTAGCTGAACAGTAAAAGTAATTTAACACAATATGTGAGGTAAAGTTTCATCACCATATATCAACAGACAGGTATGTTGTAGAAAACATGTTTTCAGTTAGTTATATAACTTATACAATATAAAAGTCATGAAAACATACAGCTACTTGTATTTACAAAGATGAATTCACACGAACACCAGAAAGTACTAAAAAACATACCTTTCTTTGGTTATCATTAATCCATAGTTTTCCAACTTAAAAGTCCATCACATAAATTGCTACTTGAAGTTAGTACTTGTTTAAAATGTTGAAGAAAATTAACTGGTTACAATTATTCCATCTTATTCACACAGATACAAAATTGAAAACAGCGTTTGAGGAATGTATACAGTAGCTTTAAAATTCAGTTTATTTATCCTCCAGTTGCGTTATTAAATAGTCTTATACACACGCTTTTAATTTAAGTTTCATCAAATCGGTTATAAAACATGAATGAAGCTTATTCTATATCGTTGCAAAATTCAAAGTTATGACGAAAACCGACAGGTTAAATTACGTCACTTCAACTCGATATTTATTCTCAGTATTGATGACGATGTTTTTTTTGTTACGTCATCGAGTTAATTATGCGTGAACAGTTCAGGAGCTCGAAGTCTGCTACGATCGTAACTGTTATACTTTTTATGTGATATTTTAATTTCAGAATTTTATATCGACTTTTTAACAAATACTATCATTTATTTTTAATTTAGGATGTTTAAATCTCATTCGTGTGCTATATGCAACAAACGAGTGGGCCCAAAAGAAAGGAGGACATTGAAAACAGATGGCAATAAACCGCTTATAAAGTACTTGCAGAAGAATTTGATATTGACAGACGAAGTAACGGACAAAGACGTAGTTCATAATTATTGCCGTCTTAAGTATACAGCAGAATCGGCGGCGGCAGGATTAAGTACATCCCCAAAGAGATTTCCGCAACAGGAACCAACCAAAAAGAAATCGCCGTTACAATTGCGCATTAAATCAGCTGGGTTCAGCCATACTATATGTCCTATATGCAACAGGAAGGGCGCTAGGTCAGAAGGGTTTGTAACCATACCGGGCGAGGCGATAATGCAACTTTTCATCGACAAAAATATTTTGTTGAAAAAGAATGCGCGATGCTGTACGACCCACATAAGTGAGGGGAAGTTTACACCGGAAACACTTTCTGCTGATATATCCTCGGCAAAATCAGGTCCACAACATATATGGACCCTGAACAGATAAGCAGTTTATTTAACTCGCTACGGCAAAGTGCGGCACAACGTCAAAAAGCATGCATCGATTTTGACGACCCATCCACAATGACGGATGCTGATTATTGAATCTTACCGGTACGCATCTTGATTTGAATGACATAATCACGCTGAAAATGAATACTGTCCTTATCTAATATACATGTATATTTATGTTTTTGTTGACATGTATGTTAATTTTGGTAGCTATACATAGAAGGTTGTGTACATTACACATTGCGTTATACAATGATATATTATGTTCACATATACCCGCATCTTGCGTTACTGAAATTACTCTCTTTCTTGTTGATTTTAAAAAGTCGAGGTTCTCGTTTTTTTTTCTTTGTTTTTCTCATTCTCACCTTAGTAAAATACCTTTCCGTGTGAATCATTATTCACCATAGAAACCGATTCAAAATTATGACGTTGTAAAATATAATTCCAATGGTACTCAGTTTACACAAAAATACCTGAATGGATTACTGTATATGTGTTCTCTGTTTCAAAACATTTTGTTTGCAATTGTATTTCCCTGTTTCAAAGCATTTTTTTTGTAATTGTATTACTTTGCCCTAGAAATGTTATCTGTCTGTATGTTTGTTTTTGAGTTGAGCCTGGTGAATGAACTTTACTGTTCATGTCTAAATATAAGTAGAACCGGTAGAGACAAGACAAACGATTGTGCCAGTTTCTTACAGGGTCTCTGTCGGTTTATTTCATGGTAAATTCGGTATTATTTTCCGAAGACCAACATTGTGTCTAAATATTACTCTTGGTCTTATTTGTACCGTTTTACTGGGGGTTATCAAACAGATTTAAAAAAAAAATGCTTCCTTCAGGTCGAGTTTACTTATTCAAAATCATGATTTTCATTTCATTCTTCTATTACTATTATTGTCCCATAAGGACGTAGAGTCAAATCCTGGACCAACACATAATGAACTCTCCATGTTTAGCTGGAATATTCGTAGCTTACGTAACAAATTGGATTACCTAAACGACATTTGCTCTGACTTTGACATCATTTGTTTAACTGAAACTCATCTGACGAAAATATTCTGTCAGCCGATTTGTTAATTGATGGCTCGGAACCCTTAAGACGTGACAGAAATTGTTTCGGGGTGGGGTCATTGTTTACCTTGCTGAATCTATATACGGCAAAAGACGATTAGATTTAGATTTAGGCACATGCGAATTAGTTTGGATAGAAATAAAAGTAAATAAAATATCATATATTTTGTGCACAGTTTACAGACCACCAAACTCTTCATCCGCTTTTGGCATAATTTTAACATTTCAATTGAAAAAGCCTCTGAAATATGTCCTAATATTATCAAATTAGGTGATTTAAATGTTGACTTTCTCGACACTTTGTCTGCATCATACGNAGACGCAAATATACTGAAACACATCATCAATCAAAATACTGAGGATTTTAAGGTTTGGTTACGTGCAAAGATTATCAAACAAAACAAAATGTAAGAAACCAACTTTAAGATGATGATGATGATGATGATGATGATGACGATGATCTTGATTATGATAATGATTAGATCACAATAAACATGTAATATATTGAGATGTATTAATACCTTTTTGTCAATAATTATATACCGTTTTCAAACTTACTCGCTTAACCGATAATTCGCCAATCATTCGATTATTTAATAGCGCGGTAAAAGAACTATCGTTTCAATTGTCTATGTGTATAATTGTATTGTTTATACAGATACGATGGGTTGTCGAGTCAACCAATGGCAGACTCAAAACATGGACATATTTAGCTAGGACAATGACTAACACCCAAGTGCCATTTATTGGTAAACTATTTTATGTAACATTCATAATCATTTCACAAAATAGATAAAACATACTTGCGTTAAAACGTACATGGAGTAAACAGAGTGAAACCGTCACGTTATTTACACTTTATACAATCCTACAAATATTCATTAACATTATTAAACATTTCCTAACAATAATGTGTATATTGATGTAATGAGATTTCTGTTATGCATATGCTATTCATTTAAGATGCTATGTGCGAATAGTTGGAGCAATCTGTAACCGCTTCAGCCGGCTCTAAGTAGCGGGGACTCTAAACACGACAAAATAGTTGCAGAGAGGATGTTGTATTTGTCAGGGCAGAACAACGATATCCAACAATTCATCTCTGACAACGACATAGAAAAAATTACCAAGGCATCGTGGAAACCGGTGGACGAACTAGACATTGACCGTGTCCACTAATGACCGAGGATGAACTTAGATGTCTTATCTTGGGTTCATACCAAGTTAAGCTAGCAGCTTCTTATACACAAGAGCACATGTCAAGTGACGGAATATACTCAATTCACGGTTATGTGCACAATAGGAGTTTGCTGTGCTTGACATTTCAAAGTCGGCATGTGTCCCGAAAGCAATATCGGTCTTACATACGTTTTAAGATGGGGTCAGTCGATGCATGGTTTTGCAGCTGCCCCGTGGGAGCATGTGCAGTTGGAACATGTGCGCACGTCTCAAGTGCGCTGTGGTTTCTGTGTTTCCGGCGCCACCAAGCTGATCAACTGTCAGATGGTCCGAGAAATTGGGCTGCAGACATTTCAGATGCTGCTATCGTNGCAATTATTAACTCTGACCTTGACAAGCTTGACTGTTGGTCCAGGAAATGGCTTGTGTCTTTTAATCCAAATAAAACTGAATTCATTTTTGTGTCAAACACATTATCCGGAGACGCGTTAAAACTGCAATTTCAAAATACCGTGTTATCATCATCAAACACCCATAAACATCTTGGGGTTACATTAAGTTCAAATGCCAAATGGTCTGACCATGTAAATAATGTTTTTGATTCCTGTTCAAAGAAAATAAATGTTCTTCGAAAACTTAAGTATATATTATCGAAAAGCAACATACTTAAACTCTATCGAACCTTTATTCTTCCAATCTTAGAGTATGCTAGTGAAGTTTGGAACGGTTGTACTGAATATGAAAGCAATAGGCTGGAAAATTTACAATTGGAAGTTGCTAGAATTGCATGTGGGTTACCCCTCTTCTGTAGTAAAGAGAACTTATACGAAGAATCTGGTCTTCAACCCTAAGCCTCGAAGAGAAAAAGAAACAAGAGCACCGTCGAGCGGATGCCAACGCTCGGCTGTGGGTGCTTGGATTTTTGTTTCTACCTTTGACTTTGAAGGTCATCATTGGCCTTGACCTTTTCACTACTCAAAATGTGCAGGTCGATGAGATACACATGAACAAAAAAAAAGTTTTTTTTACCTTTGACCTTGAAGGATGACCTTGACCTTGACCTTTGATCTTGAAGGATGACCTTGACCTTGACCTTTCACCACTCAAAATGTGCAGCTCCATGAGATACACATGCATGCCAAATATCAAGTTGCTATGATCAATATTGCAAAAGTTATAACCAAACTTTTACCTAGATTAATGTTTTGGGACAGACACACACAATAAGAGACAGACAGGACAAAAACAATATACCCCCCTTTGTTTTTAAAAGGAGGCATAAAAATGGCTTAAAGTGGTAATGCAGTTGAAATGATAGTTTCTAGGACCCAATAAAATGAGGATCGCTCTGTGAAAAAGGGGCTTTACGACAATTTCCACCTTGAATCAAGTTTCACCAAAGTCAAAACATGGTTGACTATGGTGTTCAATCCAACTTGGAATCTGGTTGATTTCGACCATTTGAAGCATGATTTGACTATGGTCTGACAGTGGTTTCCCCAATCAGACCTGCATGATATTAAAATCATTGTTTCTCATGGTCAAAATATTGATACCTTCCATTAGTCCACCAGTTAAAGTCTACATGCTTTCTCCCATCATTCAGAAACCAGTTAACTTAAAAACACTGATTTGCACTCTTAACAAATGTAAGTGATATTATTATTATATATAATTTCTTAAACAGTAACTTTTTTGTTCAATTTATTTTCATCAAAATACTTATTCTTTCCATGAAACATTTTCTTTATTTTCTTAATCCTAAAATATTCTCAAGATATATTCAACTATTAGTGTTTCTCACCTTGATTTTGTGTAATACCCATACATTTGTTGCAATATGTGTAATTTTGGTAGCAGTGTTTAATGTTGAAATAGCGAAAAAACATCCAACAGGATTAATGTTTGGCAAACACACTTGAGCTTGGTTGGTGCTTAAAAGCCCATTTCAACAACAGGGTCAAAGTTAAACTAAAGGTTTGTTAAATATGGGACACTGAATATGGAATTTTGCTAAGCTAAAACATTGTAAGAATCAAAGAGTTCCATCAAGCAGTGTTGTTGCTAGAAAACATGGTAATAAGCAACAATTGTTTCAGGACAAAATGGTAATCAATATTTGACCTGTCACAGGTGGAAAGATGGACAGGATAATCCATCATCATATGCCTCTGATTTGACCTGTCACGGGTGGAAAGATGGACAGGATAATCCATCATCATATGCCTCCGGACAGGATAATCCATCATCATATGCCTCCGCAAACAATGGACAGGATAATCCATCATCATATGCCTCCGCAAACACAGGATAATCCATCATCATATGCCTCCGCAAACACAGGATAATCTATCATCATATGCCTCCGCAAACACAGGATAATCCATCATCATATGCCTCCGCAAACACAGGATAATCCATCATCGTATGCCTCCGCAAACCAGGATAATCCATCATCATATGCCACCGCAAGATGGACAGGATAATCCATCATCATATGCCTCCGCAAGACAGGATAATCCATCATCATATGCCTCGACAGGATAATCCATCATCATATGCCTCGACAGGATAATCCATCATCATATGCCTCCGCAAACAAGATTATGATTTGCTGATCATTATTCATTTAATTTTAAATCCAATTTTTAATAGAAATGTGAAATTTAAAAAAAATCATTTTAAGTTAATTACATCTAAACAATCAAGTTCGTTGAATTGATATCCCCCGCCAAGTTCAAACTTTTGTGACAGACGGAATGATGGACAGACGGACAACACAATTTCTATATTCCTCCACCTTTTACGGGGTATAAAAATGTTCAACCACATTCCAGATCATGCCTTCCCAATCAATTAAGTCAACATGCACCTAGACATCAATCGATCAATGAACATGAATGAATCAAGCCTTACCCATCATCAATCACCACCACATCATCCATGCTTTTCCGGCGAACAACATATTTCGACTTTTACATCATGATTATTTCCAAAAGCATTCCTAGGTTCATATGTCAGATGCACTCATTAATCCTTCCAGCATGTTCATCATAAAACATGTGTACTAATGTTTCCATTTTCTTTTTCCTTTTGGCACCTTACAGTTTATTATATAATATGCGCACACAAAATGCTCAATTTCTGTGTTCATTTGCAAATATCTTTTAAATAAAACTTCCACATGTTGCATGATTTCAACACTCCGCACAGTCCTTTTTCAACACATGTTGACAATTCTTATGTAAATTTATGCAAATTATGATAGTAACAGTTCTTTTTCGAACAATGATATCATTTGTTTTCAATCTGTTGATAAATATACATATATAATGAAAAAAATATACATATATAGTTAATATCTTATTTTATATTATATATAATATGCCTTACAATTTTTGTACTATAACTTTTTTTAACCATTTCAAATGCAGTTCAAATTTATGTTCTGTTGTACAACATGCCAACAGTTAATGTAATTATCATAAATTATGTTTTCATTTGCCTTAAAATAATTTTCACCAGAAATATGTGTGCATGTTATCCAAAATTCTTCCTGTTTCCGTCTTTTTAGGATGAACAAGAGATGTGTTTGTCAGAAACACAATGCCCTAGTAGTATTTAAGAGTTTAGTTACAGGTCGTTTCCGCCTCTTCACGAGTTCACGAGTTCAATGGTATTGTTTATTTGTTTATTTATTTATTTACATCTCATCAACACGTACGTATGGTACGTTAAAGTTTTCAGACGGACAACGGACTGACAGTTCAACTGCAATATGCCACCCTACCGGGGCATAATAAGAAAACAAATATAAAAGAATCGCTGAACCAATGCTAAAACTGCAACAACAAAAACTTTACCTTCAAAGAATTATTTGAATCAAGTTCAATCCATGTCAAATTTGTTTATTTGCACACTGTTTAGCCATGCAAGAGATACATATGTCATGTACACGGTCATAGAGTAAACTATTTGCATGGATGACCTAAACCAGTGACCACCGACCAAAGCAAAAGTACTCTATTGCTATAGGATAACAATATCTTGTGTTTACGCTAGTGGGGTCGTCTGCTTCAATTTGCAATTTATGTGGACATTTCTCTCAGGGTATCAAATTCAATAGAATGTTAAAATGAATGGAATATTGATACATTTTGTTTTTTAAAGTTGCAGTGAGATTTTTGAAAAGCAGTAAAACATATTATTTCCTCATTTTTCTTGTATTTGTATTTATTTTAAATCGTAGTGTTGTTAGTAAAACAAAATACACGGAGCCCATGCGTGTGACGTCATCACAAGAGTCTTGTTTTTTATGTTAACAAATATCACTGGAATAAGGTCTCCACCAGAATAAGGTCACTGGAGGATAAAACATAAAATGTGTCAGGTTCTGAGAAAACTGGGCATAATGCTTGTGCGTAAATTGTCATCCCAGATTAGCCTGTGCAGTCCGCACAGGCTAATCAGGGACGACAATTTCTGCTTTTGTAGAATTTTTCGTTTAAATGATGTCTCTTCTTAGCGAAAATCCAGTTTAGGCGGAAAGTATTGTCCCGGATTAGCCTGTGTGGATTGCACAGGCTTATCTGCGACGACACTTTATGCACATGCATTATGCCACGTTTTCTCAGAACACGACACATACAATGTTTGATGTCAATGCTGACCATTACCTACCTACCATCCAATATATAGTACTGTGGCCTACTATCGAAAGGGACGTATTATCGACGATTTTGTTTACATTAAGAACGAGACTCTCATGATAATGTCACATGCGTGCCAGTTTTTTTTTACCACTTTGGGAATGGGGCCGGATCCCTTTGGTTTGGAAAAAATTGCGGCGTTTTATCAAAATTGGGAAATTAGTGTTGTTGTTTTACTAACAAATGCTTCAAAATTGATAATAAAAGTGTTTTCAATACTATATTTACTATATTTACTAAGGGTCAACTAATAGAGCTGAATGGGAGATGAACTAAATGTTGAGATTTAAAGAAAACTATAAAACTATAAAAAAAATAAAAATAAACCTTTCCATTGGGAATTTTTTGGTCCTATTTGCGGAAAAAATATATTGATTTTAAACGAAAAAAATACACTGCATGCGCTCCATGTATTTTGTTTTAGTACCAATACCACGATTGAAAATAAAGACAAATAAAACAAAAATTAGGAAACAACAGGTATAATTCAATTTGAAAAATCTTACTTCAACTAAATTTATCCAAATTTGTCCATATTTCATACATTTTATTCTCGATATCGGTGTGACGTCACAAAAAGGGCGATTCCTTAGCGACGGTGAAAACAATGCCCTAGTTACACACGATTGACTACGCTGATTGAGCTCTACCTCTGCTGACATTTCACCAATTGCATTCCTATTGGGAAGTTGATAGGTCATTAAATGTGGTGTTATTGGTGTTTAAAATGTCTTTTGACTATTATGAAGGGTTAGATGCACTTCGAAAGCCCGATATGATCAGAAAATTAAACTAATTGGACTTAATGAATGTCCGTACAAATTGCAAGCTGGATGTTGGAAAAATGACCCGACTAAATGGCCGACGATCGAGTGCGGCGACATTCATAACTATCTCATTGAGACACCAGCTAAATTAGTTTATTCTGTATTAATGAGAATATCCTTGTAGATGTTGATGTAATGAATAATGTCGTTCTTTTCAGGGTTCATTCATTTTCTTGCATTATATATTTCTACTACCTGGTATGTCAATGTATAATAATAATGTGAAGCTGTAAAATAAGTAGGGACATCTGGTACATGACTTACTGAAAGCCTTAGTTGTGTTATTAAAATCAATATCAAGCTTTATTTACTTTATACTGTTCTCATTTGTAGTATTACTTTATTTTGGTGCATTATCCGTTTACATTGTGATTAACATACCATTCATTATGACCAATGATTGGTTTAATAAACGTCACTTACTTACTAATTGTCTATCGCTTTAACTTTTGTGAATAAATCAAATTGAAATAAATAAATAGATCAAATAGATCTAATTAATATTTCACTAACAAAAAAACGTCAACGTTTAAGTTAGCTGTTACTCAAATGGCTTTTCACACCTCCTGTGTAACAGCTGAAAGATAATCACAGCCCTAATGATTGTAAATTGACTTAAATGTCATGCTAAAACTTACAACGATAATCCCTTTATTGCCCCCAATTAACAAACGACTTGTACTACTCGAGTGCACCAGTGTTGTTTTTACACCTTATCAGCGAATTATCGGAAAATTAGTGTTTTAATCAGGCATTCACACCATGGTGCTTTATGATAGGGGTCCCTAATTGCTATCTACACTGGTTGCAAAAGCCAATACATTTCAGCACTTTATGGGTTAAGCCTTGTTTTTACTATTTAGTGTGCATTTCACCATTCTGGAAGAGTCATTCACAGACAGTGATTACATTTCAGGCATATTTAAACGGGAAGCCACGAAGAACCTAGAGGCCCACAAAACATTGAACTAATTTTCGTTTCGTCTCCATTGAATTACAATATTTATAACTTAAGCATACAAATGGAAAAAAACTGCATATTATGCAAATTGAACAGTCTTTGCGTGTATATTGAAATCCCTTTAATTACTAGTCATAATGAATGACAAAAATCTAGCATTTTATGATACCAAAAATCTATATATATTATGTATTTTACGCAAGTATTGTTAACCCCTATTGTGATCAAACGTGATTGCTCCTTTTCATGATAGTGTTTCGTACAATTAATGCAGTAACGTACAATCTTTACATGTAATTGCGGAGTTTACATTTGCCGTCACGCGTTGAATACGTTAATTGTGTAGCAGTAAATGTGAACAATATTTTAAATTTATAGTTATTAAACACTTTATTATTATTATTAAACTGGCTAATATCTATACTCTATATAGTTCCTGTTATTCCATATCGGACAAATGTCTTCATTTTTGAAACATCTATGTTAAAATATTTTATTAAAGCAACTGTATTTTTCAATAATTTCGGCATTAACAAATTTGGTTTAAATGACTGCTAAATACGACAAGAGATGACATGGAGGTACCATAAATTGTGTTAAAGACCACATGTGGTTTATGCAGAACCCCAAGTATAGGGCCCTGGTTTTATGACATCGTGTTTTCTTTGTCTAGACAGTATCCGATCATAACAAGATAATCGGGTTGTGATGGAGAAAGGGGAATTAAAAAAACCTAACATGCTGAAACAAAAAGTGTCAAAATTGGTGTGAATTAAATTAAAACATTAACATTTATCACGAGAATTTATTTAATACGTAACAAGGTATGTTTTTACAGACATATAGAGGTTCAAATCAGTTACTATATATATGTTGCGTACATAAAATCCATCTATTGGTTGTTTGTTTTCATCCTTATTAATGTTTGTTCATTAATTTTAATTTATTTTGAAAGAATTTCCATGTCTGAGTATTTTTGTTCTAAAAAATGGTCGCGAAGATGTGCCTTAACTTAAGAAAATTGCGAGCAGTGTTCAATATTTCAATGCAAATAACATGGCGACAATTGTTTACAAAAAAACATTTTGGATCTTCTTGTTAAATCTGCAAGAAAACATCTCTCGCTGACAATATCAACCGACAACACTTCAAAACAAATTCCTTTCACTTTCTGTTGATTTTCAGAAAATGCTGAATGAAATCATCTTAGCATAAGAGCAGAGCAAGCACCTCATGTCATGTGAAATACACGTGTTCCGTGGGAATACCCCTGTTCTGATTGAATGTTTATTATATAAAATCTTTTAATAGTTCAATGAATCAATTTTAGTTAAGTTGGCCTAATGCCTATAGCAATCGAGCACTCTCCCTTTCAGGTGTGATGTTTCCATACAACGTTATCACTAGTGGATGTTATTTGCGGGTGTGTATGGAAATATCGGCTTTGCATGGTTAAACAGGCTGTAAATAAACAATTTTGACATGGATTTAACATGAATTAAATAAAATCTTGGAAGATAAATCGTTTATTGTTGCATTTTTTGCATTTATTCAGAAATTATTTTACTTGTTTCCTAAACCGCTTGATACACGGTGTAAAAGACTCACACTAAGACTGCTAGTTCTATTTCAATACTTTAATGCTTACTCTCTTGGACTCTGTATATCAACTAAATCACTGTGACGACAACGTCATGAATGTCACAGACGTCATTCAACAATAAGGAATGTTCTATGAACAGATCTGAAGGATATAACACACGGTAATCGGAGGATATTTTTCTTAAACTTTAAACTTAAAGCCAATAAAGGTCCCTGTGAGCCCCCTGTGTATAAAAATGGTGTTTAGACACAATGATTCTTCCTTTATTGCCGCGAGAATACCGTGTTGCAGACTACATGATTAGAAAAAAAGGCCATACACTGTTGAAAACACACTTAAATAAATTATATACGTCGTAACTAAATGTATTTACCTGAAAAATAACACACCATTTCTTGCCGCCATGTTGTTGTTGTTATTAAGGAAAGTCACAATATACTAAATAGTTCCCCTATAAGGCTACATAATTCAATGAAAAAGCGACAAATTTAAGCGAAAATAATGCAGCATTTTCACATACACCCCCATAACCGTACCTTTTTTTAAAGGGCATTTTACACTGAATCGTTTTAAGAAATAAAAAAAAAGATGTGCTATGATCAAACCAAGAAAAAACTCGACTCAAAACAAAGTTGACTGTTTTTTACACCTTTATTTTCCCGGCCGTTTTTTAGTGGAATGTTACCTTTTTCAGTGCCATTTGTACTATCGTCTCTAACTTTATCATATTTCAGGGATTTTGTAGAGAACACCTTAACTTTAATTGTGCTTCCTGGTATTGGTGAAAAGCGTGCGACTCTCTTATTTCAGTTAAGGGGAAAATATGGTTATTGAAATGAGGAATTGCTTGCCGTTGTATTTGGTGGCCCTGTCTCTCAAGCTGTTTTTGGATATGATTGACTTTACTTCTAATGAGAACAAGAAAGTTGAAGTTCTATATCAAACAGCTGAGGAGAAGGGGTCTTCTGGAGATGATGATGATGATGATGTTCCTTATTTGCGGAATATAATGAGTGCTCCCACAAGCGAGAAGCAGCCCCGAGCGGTCTCAAGGACTGACCAGCTTGGGGAATTGTACTCGTAGGTAGAGCAGTCGTATTCCGCAACAGAGGATGTCCCACGTCTGATTCGTTTTCTTCCAGAGGTTCCAGATTCACAATTGGCAGGTTATATATACATGTACTTATATAATCAAAGCACTGAAAGACTTCAAAGGCTAAGTTTCAGCAAACCAAAAACTGAACTACAAATTCAGACACATAGGATGGGCACTAAACCGAATGTGAAGGTGAAGCATGAAACAATTGCTCCCCTAGTTCGTACAAAATATCGTGAAGTCAGTAGTGTCCAAAAGAAGCATGCTGATAGAGGTTCTAGTTCTCGCCCTCATAAACGAAATCTCTGTCGGGTTCTCGCTCTCGTGACTCTTCTAAAATTGGGTCGTATAAAGGTCGAGCGAGTTCCACCAAAAGTAAGGTGGAGCATAAATGTCATGGTAAAAGTTACCGTGATCATAAACGCACCAGAACTCGTGACCTTTCTCGTGCACAGAGCTCAACAAGACGTTGCATGCGCACTAGGCGTAAGGACTCTCGTTCGAGCTCTAGCTCATATGACCGGTCACGTGATAGGTCACGTACAGATAACAAATATAGGTCTAACAGGCGCACACATCAACATTTGTCGAGTAGTAAGTCAAGTTACTCCTCAGAGTCTCGGTCAATGTTAGTTAGGCGACGTAGGAAACAGTATTCCAAACGCAAAACGTCACCTAAGTACCACTCCATTAAATCTAAATCTAGATTTTACTTAAGCGACACATCAAGCAATGCTGACGAGATGTCCGATCACGGATATCATGCTAGTCAGCATGGGAATCCAAAGCGGATGCCTAAAAACTTACGCTTTGATGGAAAGGGAAGCTGGTTAGCTTTTAAACAAATATTTGACAGCTTTAGGAGAGTAGGTCAGTGGACTGATGGCGAAAGTCGGGGCTACCTTAATTGGTGCCTAGACGGCAAATCTCTAGACTTTTTCATCATCTCCACTCGAATGGGGGGAAACCTTTCCTTCAGACCAGACAGATAATGCGGAAATAAGAAGGCCGATTTGGGGCTAAGGCATTTCCAGAGACTAGTCGTGCCAGTTTTCAGCAAGCTTCTCAAAAAGCAGATGAAACGCTTGAGGACTGGGCCGACCGTGTCCTGACATTGGCTACCCCTTCCTTTCGGCACCTCCCCGAGAAACATTGTTCTCGAGAGGCAATTTCCAAGTTTTGTCAAGGTTGCATTGACAAAGAGGCTGGTAAACACGCCTGTTTCGAGCAACCTCGTACCATCAAAGAGGCTCTTGATAAGGTCCGCCATCACCAGTATATCACTCAGGCGATTGATGGTAATCGGCCGACCCGTTCAAAAGTTGATGCTAATGTAAATTTGGTACAAACTAAAACCGAAACTCACTCCGCATGTGCCAGTTAGAGAAAGCTATCCAACAACTATCTAAGCAACTTGCGATAATGAATTTGCCAAAATCTGACCGTGTTGTGGCACGAGGTACTCCACTTAAAAAACCTTCGTTTTTACAGAGCGTTGAGTGCTTTTACTGCCACAATAGGGGTCACGTGCAAAAAGATTGTCGGAAAAAAAGGCGCAAGCTGACAAAACTGCTGCTTATAAGGCGTCTTTAAACTCCAAAGGGTCGGAAGTGAAGGTCCCACCCCAGAACCCGGAAAAGTAAGTGGCCAAATTATTCAACATGTAGAAGGTTCAGTAACAGAAACTGAGTTGTCGAAAGATCGAGACTCAGTTCCAGTTAGCAACCTACCGGTTAAGGCGAGGGTAGACTCCGGAGCAGAGGTCACTATCCTGTCTTCAGTTGTATACAAACAACTAAAACGACAGCCGAGCAAGGTTCGAGATGTTAACATGCAACTAGCTGATAATAGTGCTGTTATTCCTGGGGTTATTACATACCCAGTTGCAATGCAGCTGGGAAAGCAAACCTTCCAAGAACGTGTGTATGTCGCACCAATTAGCGATGCCATGTTGTTAGGCCACGATTTGTTGCATCATTTAGGGGCAAACATTGATTTAAAAGCAGATAGCCTCATTGTTAAGGGTGAAAAAAGTTGCTCCTCCACTATCTCCTTGTCCATCATATGTGACAGGTATTAGGCCTAGAGATTTGCCTTGTGGGGGTTGTCAATACTGCACCAAGGCAGATCAGCAATGGGTTAGTTTCACTGAGGAAGTGGACAATGTTGTGAGGCTGTCTACAGGTGGTAGTTTTTCCGTTGCACAGGTTCATGTCATTCAGGTAACATCTCCTGTGGACAATCCTCATAAACCCTCTGCTGAGTCACGACCTGTACATGGTTCTCAGCATGGAGGGCGCGTGTGGGATCCAGGAGGACAAGTATCTGAATGTATGACCTTGCCATGCTCGGAAAAAACAAGCCTATCAGATCAGCTTACAAATTGCCTGTATGCATAGGTTTTGCAAAACTGCAATTGTGATTCTTGTTTCGAAATAGCGATATCACTTGACCCATCACATCATCATTTAGGAGTGAATGCGTGCACTAATAAACCCCAGTTGGAGACAACTCCCGATGTTCCAGCAAGTCACTAATCAAGAATTGCATACTGCTCAAAGGAGAGATATTAATTTAGTGAAATTTACAAATAATTCTAGATTGGTTGCTGGAAAATAAGGCACTAGACGAAGGCGTGTAATTTTTATCCAGCCCTGATTCCAAATATTTTTGGATTAACAAACACTTGTTCAGATTGAAGTACAATGTACTATATAGAAGTAAAGATGACTCTCCTGAATTGGAATTAGTGATTCCCCGAGAACTTGAGGAACAAGTAATTAGGTGGCATCGCGATATACCTTCTTCGGGCCACCAAGGGGTAGCACGCACTTAGGCAAAATTAAAAGAAAAAATCTTCTGATTTCATTTGTCTAAGGATGTAAATTCATATGTATTGTCATGTGATGTGTGCGCTCGGAACAAGAGAAAAAAGCGTATGGGGTAGTACCCATGACGGAATATCAGGCAGGTGCTCCTTTGGAGAGGGTACACATTGACTTTTTAGGTCCCTTACCTAAAACTGCTAATGGCAATGGGCACTGTTTGGTAATGGTAGATGCATTTACTAAATGGGTTGAATGTGTACCACTTCCATCACAGAAAGCTGATGTTACTACCAAGGCTGCTATTGTCTCATTTTTTCAAGGTTTGGCTATCCATTTCAGTTATTTTCTGATCAAGGTCCAAACTTTGAAAGCAAGCTGTTCGAAGCACTTTGCAAAGCATTGCAAATTCACAAGTCTCGAACAACACCCTATCGACCTTCGGCAAATGGTCAGGTTGAGAGATTCAACAGGACTCTTATGAATGCCTTAAGGTGTTTTCTTGGAAAGTCTCAAAACAAATGGGACATGTATGTGCAGCAAATAGCTGGTGCCATTAGGGCGTCAGTAAATCGCAGTACGGGTTATACACCTTACCGGCTGATTCTTTGCCGTGAGGTAAATCCCCCTGCTCAACTGATGTTCCCCAATGTACAGCAAAAATCTGAATGTACTGATGACTATGTTCGAAACTTGACTGAAAACATTGAAAGAGCTCATTCTGTAGCAAGAGATACCATTAAAAGCTCTCTTAAACGTATGAACAGAAATTATGATAGTAAAGTACTGTTGCGGCCATATGCAGTAGGTGACATTATCTATTTGTTGGATACAGCCATCAACAAGGGCAAGTTTCGCAAGCTGTGTTCACCCTGGAAAGGGCCAGCTTTAATTTCTAAGAAATTGTCTGCCTATTTGTATCAAGTGCAGTTGAGGAATGCATTCTTCATTGTAAACCATGACATGATGATGCCCTGTCGTGATCGCGATATTCCGGACTGGATTGCAAAGCTGAAATCTCATGTTCCAGATGCAGTCATTGATGCACCTCCTTGTGAGGAAACCGATTTGGACTGCGTTTGTCGAAAACCGTGGGATGGTCGCTTTATGATACAGTGTGATTTTTTGTGATGTATAGTTTTATTGATCATGTGTCAATGTAACTTCCGCTGAAGCACTTGATATAAACAAATACAAATGCCCAACTTGCCTCATTAATTAACGCTTTTATTAACTATACTGAAAAAGTTATGTTTTAACTAACAAATTATTAATACAGGGTATGCTGTATGTTACAGAATGGACCTTTATAATGAAATTCAAATGACGGATGCAAAGGCTGAGGCCCTCCTCCATTCAGATAGCGAGGCCCCGATGAAGGACCCTAAGTGTCCTGAAACTTGTCCTTGACCAGTCAATCCAAGTCCAGTGGTGTCTAATCCGGGACAGCCAGCTGGTCCAGTGCTGTCTAATCCAAGACAGTCAGCTAGTAAACGCCCTTGGCATCGAAGGCGTTTTAGGAAAAGACGATAAATGGTTGAAAATGGCATTCCTGCACCCTATGATCGTGGTGACTGTCTGCCGTACTCGGCTGCGCAGTCATCATGCATTCCTATCCCATCAATAAGTAAGGAACAGGTTGTGGCGAGGGAGCTGTCTGAGCTCCCCCCCATTTCAGCTAAACTAGTTACATTAGCCAATCCAAGCACGGTAGTGGCTCGCATGGATGTGCATGTGAGTCAAGTCCGACACAAATTGAACATGCAGGAAATGCCCACTAACCTGGGGTGTTGTGTGCCAGGCTGTGTTCTTGAGGGACAAAATCTTCCTCAGATACATGCTTTTAGGTATCACATCCCAGGTATCTTTAATGACCGTTTGCCATGCAAAGATGTGTCCGTGGTTAAGGGTCGAGTAATGGCACTAACGCAGGTTGCAACGTGGTTGCTCCGCCGTCCTTGTTTGATTTTGTCGGATTTAGTTGATCTCGCTAATCGACAAAGAGTGCTTGCACCTTTGTCTGGTGTTCGAGTGTCACCTGATTGTAGGCAAGCGATGGTGGAAATTTGTAACTATTTGGGGGTTTCGGTCCCTCATAAGTTTGTCCTGTCGCCTGCCAACTCCCTTGCTGTGTTAATTCACTGGCGCGTTCTTAGTATTATGGTTGTAATCCTCCAGGCAGAGGACAGGGACAATTGGATGTCGATTTTCCCTTGTTCGTCTGATATACAGTTAAAGCCAGATAGGAGTCTACCGGTGGCCTTTGACTCACATTGCCACATTGACAGGTTGAGAAATGCGGCTAAGGTCCCTTGCATGCCGGTAAATGAATTGATGGAGCTGGGGCAAGTGGAGGATCACCAGCGTGTTAGGTTGGTTGGTGGCATAGGGATCTTTTGTGATCCCTACACCTTCCCATCTCCCCAAGAAATGTCTGGTTTCGCCCTCCAATGTTGGAGTGGTAGTCGGACTACACCCTAAACACTCGGCAATGGGCAATGCGCGTATAAATGACGAACTTGAACGTGTCCGCAGCATGCTCAATTGTGAACGAGTGATAGGACTTGGGAAAATAGGTTTAGATGACTCGGTATCCGACAAACAGTGGCCACGCCAGAACGATGTCGTTCACATGATAAGTGATCGTCATGTGGTGATTGTTCACTTGCGTGGAGTACCTGGTGACAGTGGAGTAGAAGCCTATCTTTTGCTCCTGTACCTTCTGAGTCCCATATAAGGACTCAGAGGTTCCATGTTTATTGGTTCACGGGCGACACGTATGTGTTAAATAAGTGGCTAGCTGCCTTCTCGAACACATACTTTAGTTTTAACAGGAATGTTCAGGGATTTAGTCCTGATCAATCCGAGGCTTTATGTAGCCTTGATGAAAGCAAGCTCCTTCTTGAGACAGATGCCCCCTACTTCCGCATGCCTGGTCAGTGGTTATCTGCACCAAATCAGCTCTATCGAATAGCTGAGGGTGTAGCAAAGTGTCGGAATGTTACGATAGAGCATGCCCTTGAGGTGAGCTGCAATAATGCCCTCAGATTGTACAGAATGCAGTAGTCATCTCTGTGCTGTTGGTTTTCTGTTATTGGATACATGAGTGATTCGTTGGTATAATTTGTCATCTTCAAGCAAAGATGATATATTCATGTATGTTTTTTTTGTGTTACCTCCTCAGAAATTACTGAGTAGATGTCATCTTTAATTAAGCAGAGCCTATAATTTATTATCTTAAGGCAAAGATGATAAGTGATCTTAATGTATCAATGTCATGTAAAATGTACATTACTGTAAATTCATTTAAGATAAGAATTACTTGTCTGCACCTTAATAAGTCATTTTTAAATCCTCCCATATTTAAGTGAAATTAAATAAAGTAGGGTGGAATGTAGTGAAATTACCAAATTTACCAAGACCGGTTTGTCTTGACCGTTTTACCCAGGCAGGGAACCGGTGCGTAGGTAAATTTTTCTACTATCTTACGTTCACGATTGCATCATTTAGTACAATGTAACCTCAATACGGAGGGTAAAATCACTGCCGATTTATTGCATTAATTAATGCACATTTTATACACTTAAAAATGGCGACAGAAACCACTTTTAACAGAAAAAGTTTATTTGTTTCTGCATAACTAAATAATATTATGTTATTATTCTTTGACGAATAAAGCATATCCATGTATACTTGTTATGTCCGCCTTCGAAGAAGGTGGCATATAATAGTCTCACTGTCCGTCTGTACGTCTGCCGTCTCTGTAAGTATGTGCGAGTGTCCGAGGTTATACTAAGAGCTCAAAGGTAAATGTTTACCATAAAATAGTTTTCCCAAAGTGTAACTTTGGCATTCATCATGCTATTTTTAAAATAATATAATGACCGCTATGAGAAGACGGCTTGTCGTGTTAACACTCAAAGGTCAATGTCACATTTTGAGGTCAACGTTCAAAGTGGACATACAAAAGCTTGTCCGGACTACAACTGGTTATAAGAAACTTCCCACAAATGACCATCATAAGGAGACGTTGCGTGTATCACCTGTGGCATAACCGCAACGGTCATGGTCAAACTAGAGGTCAAAAGTCACATTTGTCCATAAAAATCTTCATTTTGACATAAAAAGGAGTTTATGGACACAGTAGAATACGCTTGCGACCGTAGAATGATACCCGTGTAGAATCAAACGAAGACAACAGTCATGCTATACTAAATAACCGTAGTAACCACTCAACAGCCTTTCTTTAGATGAAGATAATTCGTATATGTATATTTAATAATACGTGAAAAACATGTTATTTTAAAATGTGACACTTCCGAATCCGCTAGCAGGTTCTGCTTATTTAAATTGACTTGACTTCGAGATTGTGAGGAAAAACTGTTCATCATTATGTGGATGATATACCCTGATGCATTTTACATTACTGTGATATATCACGCTATTTGCAATTGATATTGGTTCAACCATACAAGTTCAGGTGTCTGTAGTTTTGTATGTACAATCATTTGTTTTAAGCACATCCGACTCTGAAAAAAATCTTTCAGTACTTTATTACTTTGTACATACATAAATTATTGCATTTATTTATTTATTTATTGCATGCAGTTTTTTTGTTTACATAAGATGCCACATATGGAGTATTTTATTGCAATAACTTCATTTTAGATCCCTGTGAATTGTACTTAAATTTCCGTTATTACAATATATAACAGGACTACCGGGTAGGTTGGTTTTCTTATTTATATGAAATTTCTGAATATTCAGATTCAAGCCAGTGTTTTTTTCAGCAAACAACGAATCATTGCTCCACTATCGGAGCGTAGTAACAGTTGTATAATTATATGTGTCGTGTTCTGAGAAAACTGGGCACACTGCTTTTGCTTAAAGTGTCGTTCCAGATTACCTGTGCAGTCCGCACAGGCTAATCAGGGACGACACTTTCCGCCTAAACTGGATTTTCGCTAAGAAGAGAATCATATAAACGAAAAATGCCATAAAAGCGGAAATTTTCGTCCCTGATTAGCCTGTGCGGACAGCACAGGATAATCTGGGACGACACTTTACGCACATGCATTNAGACAACAGTCATGCTATACTAAATAACCGTAGTAACCACTCAACAGCCTTTCTTTAGATGAAGATAATTCGTATATGTATATTTAATAATACGTGAAAAACATGTTATTTTAAAATGTGACACTTCCGAATCCGCTAGCATGTTCTGCTTATTTAAATTGACTTGACTTCGAGATTATGAGGAAAAACTGTTCATCATAATGTGGATGATATACCCTGATGCATTTTACATTACTGTGATATATCACGCTATTTGCAATTGATATTGGTTCAACCATACAAGTTCAGGTGTCTGTAGTTTTGTATGTACAATCATTTGTTTTAAGCACATCCGACTCTGAAAAAAATCTTTCAGTACTTTATTACTTTGTACATACATAAATTATTGCATTTATTTATTTATTTATTGCATGCAGTTTTTTTGTTTACATAAGATGCCACATATGGAGTATTTTATTGCAATAACTTCATTTTAGATCCCTGTGAATTGTACTTAAATTTCCGTTATTACAATATATAACAGGACTACCGGGTAGGTTGGTTTTCTTATTTATATGACATTTCTGAATATTCAGATTCAAGCCACTGTTTTTTTTTCAGCAAAAAACGAATCATTGCTTCACTATCGGAGCGTAGTAACAGTTGTATAATTATATGTGTCGTGTTCTGAGAAAACTGGGCACACTGCTTTTGCTTAAAGTGTCGTTCCAGATTACCTGTGCAGTCCGCACAGGCTAATCAGGGACGACACTTTCCGCCTAAACTGGATTTTCGCTAAGAAGAGAATCATATAAACGAAAAATTCCATAAAAGCGGAAATTTTCGTCCCTGATTAGCCTGTGCGGACTGCACAGGATAATCTGGGACGACACTTTACGCACAAGCATTATGCCCAGTTTTCTCAGAACACAACACACATGTATATCGATATACTGACTCGTAGCCTACGTAGTAAACAATTAGTTCCCCCAATGCCGATCCCTGAATACAACTACTTAAGCTCATTGGGTCATTGTCGACCTGAAATGGCTTGAAGTCACCCGTGGGTGACTAGAAGCCGATTCATGTCATCCTGGGGTGACTTCAAGCCGATTCATGTCACCCTGGGGTGACTTTAAGCCGATTCGTGTCACCCCAGGGTGAGATTAAGCGGCTTCAAGTCACCCAAGGGTGACAAGAATCGGCTTCTAGTCATCCCCGGGTGACTTGTGGGCCATTTCAGGTCGACAATTACCCAATGAGCACTACTTAAGTTTAGCGCCAACAGTCTTAAGCAAGTTGGCGATTGTAGAATTTTTTATTTAGCTATGCCACGAAAAAGATTACAAAACATTTCTATACATGAGTGGTTGTAGCCAAAACTCAAAAGAATCTTATTAACCAATATATTAATAACTTAATAAACAATGTTCATATTTTTGCAAGTATAATAGCTTTTTTTATTATAAGTTTATTGTGCACACAGCTAGAACATATTTCTTCAATCAAGCATTACGCCCGAAAACATCGTATTACAATTCCCATAGTATTCTCCTGATGTATCGGCCGCCTGACGCACCCTGATGACGTCACCACTCTATAAAGCTCCACGACCAGCGTCATCGACGCCGTTGCCCGCTCTAATGCTCCGTAACCGGAAGTAAGACGCGCCAACCTGCCACCATTTCCTTCGACGACAGCGGAAACAGTTTTGTGAAACTGTGCCCGAACCGTGACAGAGAAAAGATATATTCCCGCAGAGGATGCCTTGAATTCCCCAGATAGCGAATAAAACCACTTCCGGTATTCAACCGAACATTATCAAAGAGAAGCGTCTCACCGGACCGGTAGTGCGTTTGAGAGTAGAGTCTCGCGGAGAATGCAGCTGCGACCCCGCCGTCCGGTATCTCCGTGCCATCAGCGTCAAAGACCGTCTCTTTCCAAATTAAAACATGAAATGTCAGAGGACATCGCGCTCGACTTGATTTTGTTCTCGTCAGGGTTTCAGTCGCTTTCAGTGGAAATTTTTCTCTGTCCAGCGTATATTCCGTATGAACTTCCATTTCTTTCTACAGGGCTGATTTATAAACACTCAACTTATTGCATCACGTGCACCTAACACATGTTCATAGTTTGTGCTTTCAACATTGTAAGAACATTTTCATGTAGAAACAGTCTCAAACAACAACTGTCCCAAACTTAAGGCTACTTTTGGTGAGATCTATATCGGAATTACCATACGAAACGTCTGCTGTATGCTTTTTTATTTGTGTATTTTATAGTTCTGTAAATTATATATATGAAGCATAGCTTTCTTAAAGAATTCAATATTTATCGCAAGCGTATAAATGCTCAAATATTACACATAATTGATGATCCCACCATAAGAGATCGCATTTAGTGTTTTAAGCACCCTGCAAACAGTGTCAGAGACCGTTCAACCAAAATATCTCATATCTCGCTGAGCTAAAACGTAGACCATTATTTGGCAGTTACTATCTTTTTGTCTTATAACAAACTTATTTTATATTCCACAGTCATTTGCCTGCGATGGTTGCCTTATAATCATAGGCTCGTTATAGAAAGTGATTTACTGGCCAGTTTTGATACCAGGGACATAATTTGAACAAATTCAGTAGAAGGCGAGACGATGTTACGCAACAAATATTGAAGCCATGACTCTTGCGGTTTCAGAGAACATTTTGCAGATTTTCATTTTAAAAATCTGTTTAGCTCTGGTGTTTTTCTATGTATGACACAGGTTTTATATAGAGTGGGACAGTATAAGAAAAAATTGCAGTTTTCCCTATTAACATATTTAAAAGGTGGACCAATTTTAAGCCAATGGGCATTATTTGAATAATCTTAGTGGGGAACCAACATAAAATGTCGTACACCAAATATTAAGCCTCTTACCCATGGGGTTTCGGAGTATAATATGTGTATAGTTATTTGCTATGCTAGTCTGTGTAAATCATGAGATCCCTGGGGCATGGTAAATATCACCACAGAGGAAACCATACAGTTTTACAAACCAGCTATTAAAACCATGATCCTTGCGATTTCTCAGAAGTATTTTGTTTTACTATTTATGTCTATATACATTATTTGGCAACTGAGACATGGCCAGTTTTGATCCCAGGGGCATGCTTCGAACAAACTTAGCACAAGACCAGTATAAGATGTGACATGCCAAATTACAAATATCGAGGAATTGAGAATACAGAGATTTTTTAAACTATACATATAAGGAAAGCAAGTAACCCCTTGGGCGAGGGCAATATCGAACAAAATAGTAAACCATGAAGAAGATTTAAAAACATATTTCCTATTTAATTCTAAAAATAATCTTGCGACCACTTGACGCGGCCAGTTTTGACCACAGGGGAATGATTTGAACAAACTTGGTAGAGAGCCACCATACACTTTTAATTTGCCAAATAACATACAAATGCTTGTCTGTGGCCAATATGTACTCTGGAGAAAAATCGGCATTAGACTTTGTTTAAAACCTTGCCATGAAGGACAACCTTTCCATCGTTGTTACTTTTAACCAACCCTTGTATTGTAATGCAGCCAAAATCGCCATTGATGCGCCACAAAGAAGTTGCATGAAAAGTATTGTTCTGATGTTTGGGGTGTTTTCATACACTACTTAACTTGTTGGGGCCATAGGATCCCTCATGGAAGTAACCGCTCACAAAAACATACTCCAGACTGCCAATGGGAAAATGCAATTGTTCGAATTATTACAGGGTGAGCTGTCAAGAAGGCCTTGACGGGCCATCTTCTTGTTGACAAGTGCCTTCACAGACAGCCTATATCCGAAATGGCCCAAGGATATCCTGAGATGTATATACATCTGGATCATGCCGAGGGGTTGTACTCTTTCCTTCTAAGGGGTAACACGACGCTAGCATAGTTTACATGTTCTGATAATTTGATCTAACTCGAGACGGTAACAGAGAAGAAACATAAACTTGCCCAGACCTCAAAGGTAAGCCAATTATGGCTGAATTACCTGTTTTTAATTAGCATGACAAGGGTGTCGATCAAAGCGGATCGTACTTGGTGTTGGCTGATGCATTTACACGCAGTGCCCGAATGTCTTTTTGTCTTTGCTGCGGATGGGAACTTCGATAACCTGCGATCTAAGAAAAATTGAGCAAACGCATCCAGACGTTTATCGAAAGTTCGTTAATGGTTTTCATGCTGTTCGTGGGAGCAATCAGTGCTGGGCTGGGCGTAGCAGTGATCTTGTCACAGAGAAATCATTGATGAGGTATATAAAGGGCGCAGGCGGCCTAACTCGCGGCAGTGGGATGACAGAGGAAACGCAAAACTTGTGGACCCCATCTGCAACATCTGAGTTCAACAGGGCGATGCAGGATTTCGCAGGCCTGACCAATACTTTAAGTCCAGAACACAAAGACTCAACTGAGCGCATCAAAAGAGATGTTTTTTTTATCTCAAGAGCATGTACACAAACTATGGCGGTAGACGTAACGATCATCCTGTTTGAGTAAAAAGTTTCGGACTTGTGGTCCTTCGTATTGTGTTTGTAGCCATTTTGGGCGCTATGATTGATTTCTATGTAAAATAATAAACTTACATTATGTCTGATGATCTTAATGTGTTCTTTGCCCCCCCCCCCCTCATGAAACCTAAGAATAGACAGCAAAAGCATGTAATTTAAGTGGACAGTTACAAAGTTATGATCATTAAAAGGTTTTGGAGGCCATCTCAAAAATAGAACTTTCCAGAGGTCCGATTTTGGTAAAATTGTGATTTGTTATTAAGTAACTTCTACCCTAAAAGGATTAGTTAAAATACCTTTTCTAGCAATGGAGGGGGGTTAAAAATATATTTAATCTGACTTCTATGTATTCAGGTGAGCTTAAAAATATTAAAACATTGCATAATATAATACAAACCCAATGTGTTGATGATTTCTCTTAAATACTAATCTGAATGATCATACTACTGACGATCCAAACATAGAACAGCAAATGAAACGCATAAGGGCGTACGATACATAAACAAATGTGAACGAGAAGCAGCATTAACTATTGCAACTACTTGCACAAAAATGATACTGTTTTGGATGGACATACTCCCTAGGTCACTCACCCGAGACGCGAAGAAACTATAATGTTTCTATCTGTTTGTGCGATGTTTCAAAAACAATTTTTGAACGCGAACAACATACCATTGGAACAAATATTTTGAGCAAGTTTCATTATTAGGCAAAAAAAGTGTGGCCTATATAGAGTGCTTGCAAGCTTTTTTGTTAATTCAACCACATGACCTAGTTTCAAACTCGAAGATATAATTGAGAGAACTGTTCTAACTAACTTTCATAAATATTTGGCAATACAAGCGGCCTTTAGAAAGTTCACAAGCATTTTCTTAAATTTAACAGTGTTGCCTAGTTTTTGATCCCTAAATATCCCAGTTCTTGAGCTCAGCCAAGAGAAATTGGGACTAATGTTATGAGAATGTTTTATAAGGATTTTGCAAGAATATTGCCTCATGAGTAAGTTCACTAGATTATTTTCATGCAATTAGTTTTTCAATTCCATTTTTCTTATAAAATTACTTTTGGCTTCCAAATTTTAACTTCCATTAGTATTTTTTTTAAATAAATATAAAATATTTCTTCAATATAACCATTAAAATCATGTTCACATCTAATAAAAGCAACCTAAAAATGGTGTTTTCCCTTTTCACGTTCATTACTAAGTAATTTAGAACAATGACGAACCTTGTAATTGACAGTTGCTTGGCGTGTTTATTTATTGTTATTCTTGTATTCCTTTTGGGCAGCAGCCGTTTTTCTTCAATCTTTCAAGAAGACAATAAATGGCCCCGACCCCTGACTGCCATAATTTTCAAATAACCATAACCATTTTCCAACTCAGCCTTATAAGCATTGAAACTAATGTTATAAGCATGTTTTATGATAATAGGACCAGACAAAATTGACCTGTAGTGTTCACAATTTTAAACTATAGCCATATATGGAAAACTGAACATTCCACTTGTTGCCACGATTTTAATCGGACCGTGAAGATTTAGCTCGGCTGATCAATCATTATAAAAAATATTCTGAGCCATTTGCATACAGATTGAGCAATACTTGTAACCTCTTGAGTGTTTACAAGATGTTACAATATATATTTAAGGAAAACTGCCCCACCCACTGCCAACATACCGGAACCATTTTCATCTCTGCCAAGATATTATTGGGACAAAAATTGTCCTGAAATAGTTTCATCAAGATAGTGCGAAAAATGAGACCCCTAGACTTAATTGACCTAATGGCCTAGAGTTTAACCTAATACGAACCAATTTCCAAAAAGGCCGATATTTAATTGGGACCAGTGTTTTGACTCAGTGTCAAGAAGAGTGGACCATTTATGTGGCCTGTATATTTTCAACAAGAAAACGGATAAATGACGGACATAAGGTGATCACAAAAGCTCACCATGAGAAAACTACATCTTTGTATGACGAATTTGAAAGGACTATTGGAAAACATTTATTCTAGGTACGTCAATCCTATAGACAATATTGGGATGATATCATATCTTCTTTGTATCTGGTTTATTCGAGTTTGTTTTTGTGAGTAACACACACTCCTGATGAAATCCCTCCAGCATATGTGGTACGTTTTTTCCCCAGTGTTGCATCTCTTGCGCATCTTCAGATTGGAGGTGTTTGCAAAGCCCTTGGAACATGCGCTTCACACATGCGGTCGGTCTCCTGTATGCGTCCTCATGTGCACCTTGAGATTTAATCTAGTCTCAAAGTCATTTCCACACACACTGCAATGATGTTCATATCGACTTACAGTGGACTGGTGAGAGTCAGGAGTCCCTGTGAAACATCAATAAACGAGACAATTAATACTGACCTAATAATTGCTGCATTAATATATGAACATGTGGAAACATAGCAGGCTAATTTATTGATGGATAAGACAATGTCCCATTGACAACAGGCCTACGTTATGTTTGTCATTCAGTTATAGTTTCAAACTCAGCTACACTCTGATTGGAACTAATGTTATAACGAAGTATGGTGAATATTAACAAGAGCACCGCCTAGCGGGTGCAGACCGCTCATCTATTTGTCAAAGTATGAANAACTTAACCAAATTTTTAAATTTTCTAAGTATAAATGGGGCCATAATTCTGTCAAAATGCCAGTCAGAGTTACATAACTTTGTCTGCACAGTCCCTTTATGATAGTTAGTACGTGTTGCAAGTATGAAAGCAATGGCTTTGATACTTTAGGAATAAAGTGGACCTAAACAAAAACTTAACCAAATTTTCAATTTTCTAAGTATAAAAAGGGCAAATAATTCTGTCAAAATGCCAGCCAAAGTTATCTAACTTTGCCTGCCCAGTCCCCACGTGATAGTAAGTAAGTGTACCAAGTTTTAATGCAATATCTTTGATACTTTATGAGAAAAGTGGACCTAAACACAAAACTTAACTGGACGCAGACGCCAACGCCGACGCCGACGCTCAGGTGATGACAATAGCTCATAATTGTTTTAAAAAAAAAGAGCTAAAAATTAATGTTATTTCAAGAATGTTTCCAAGGTTTGTAACCCTTCTGACTTTGTTGACTTATTTTTTCACCCTATATAACCCTCATTTGAACTTGATTGATATGTCATGGATATATCATCTGTTATACATTTTTATTAAGAATGTGCATTCAATGTGGCTTCTGAAGAATACAATTATTTTTATAAAATTAAGTACTACCTAGAGATTTAAACGTGAGTTCTCGAGTGTTCAAAATGCTTTCGTTAATTTCACTTAATAAGTAGTTTCCTATGCGCACACATGCCTTTTGGATGTGAATGTTTATATTATGGACTAGCTCTATTATGTCTGTATTTGACCTCTAGTGTGCGACCTCTACCTAGCGACCAGGAGCGTTCTTTAGATCTCTACAAAGACGCCAAGTACTGGTTCTATCAAGACTGGCTTGAGAGTGGCCCAATAAGCATTAGGCTTTCAATTTAAATGAGCTTAAATTTATAGGTTTCAAACTATGTGTCTTTGACTCCACTAAATGGAAGCAGTTAACGAGTATGAAAGCACGTCTAAAGGCTGTGATTGTAGGCAAGATAATCTGAAATTACCTTATTTAAGTTAATATTTGTAAACAAAAGTATGTTACTTGACTGAAAAAGATTTTGTAACGTATTCACGTATAAACATTTAGAGAAAAATGCATTGCTCAATGACAACCCTCCCCGAATTCACGGCGGTAAGGTCGTGTGAACTAAACCTTTGATCTAGGAACAAAGCTGCTGCACGCTGTCTCAATATGGTAATCCTTTGTAGTGTTTTATGGATCAAGAAATGGGCCATAAAAAAGCTAATTCCTTTAACAACTTTAGCAATGTCAAAGCTCAATGGTATAAAATTAAAAAAAAATACGCAGCATATCAGGTCAAGTCTATGTTTGATGAAGCAATGTGAAAATCTAAGTAAATATTTATACTTGTTAATATAAAGAAGTGAAACTCCAGAGGCTGCAGCAGTATTGCATTTCTATCATACGCACCTTCGTGGTCCTTTATTTATGGCAAGGAACCATTTGCCAAAACGGTGCAGTACGGTACACAACGAAACAACATAAACACATAGTAGAATGTAAATGCCTGAACTAAGTTATCACAGAAAAGGTTACGTTCCAAGTTCCAACAATTAATATCACAACGTGGTCAGCAATTGGCTGGATCATGATAAATTAATATATGCCAATCCCTGTGCGTAAATCTTTTGCGATTATACAATGTGAATGATATTAAACTGTGCATACTTCATTTTACTTACTCTGTTCACCGGGATGTAATCTTCTGGTGTGACCGTTTAATGATGAGGACTTAGAAAACTTCTTATTGCATACTTGGCACTCATATCCGCTCTTGTAATGGTGTTTCTCTATATGTCTGTTCAACTTTCCACTACAGGGGAACTTCATCCTGCACATGGGGCATTGGTAAAAAGGGTTTTCTTCGTTGTGGCACGTCATATGCATCTTCAGGAGTTTTGTAGTTTGAAAGCTTTCGTTACACACCGTGCATTTATGCGACAACTCTCCTGTATGCCATCTCATGTGCATCTTGATTTGGTATTTGGTGTCAAAGTCCTTTCCACACACGCTGCAACTATGTGGCCGCTCTCCCGTGTGAATCCACATATGATTAGTGAGGTCGGAACTTTGGACAAAGTGATTTCCACAAACACTGCAACTGTATGGCATCTCTCCTGTGTGAATCTTCATATGATTAGTGAGGTTTTGGCTGGTGACAAAGTCCTTTCCACACACACTGCAACTGTATGACCGCTCTCCTGTGTGAATCCTCGTATGCTGAGTGAGCTCGGAGCCGGTGACAAATCCGTTTCCACAAATGCTGCAACAGTATGGCCTCTCTCCCGTATGAATCCTCGTATGCTGAGTGAGCTCGGAGCCAGTGACAAAACCCTTTTTACAAATGCTACAACTGAACGGCCGCTCTCCTGTATGCGTCATCATATGCCGAGTGAGGTCATTTCTAAAGACAAAACCCTTTCCACAAACACTGCAACTGTGTGGCCTTTCTCCCGTGTGAAACTTCATATGCTTTGTGAGGTCGGAGCTGGTGACAAATCCTTTTCCACAAATGCTGCAACAATGTGGCCTCTCGCCCTGATGAATCCTCATATGCTTAGTGAGCTCGTAGTTGACGACAAAACCCTTTTTACAAATGCTACAACTGAACGGCCGCTCTCCTGTATGCATCCTAATATGCCGAGTGAGGTGACATCTAATGACAAAACCCTGTCCACAAACACTGCAACTGTGTGGCCTTTCTCCCGTGTGAAACTTCATATGCGTTGTGAGGTCGGAGCCGGTGACAAAATCCTTTCCACAAATGCTACAACTGTAGGGTCGCTCTCCCGTGTGAATCCTCATATGCTTTACGAGATGAGAGCTGATGACAAAATGCTGCCCACAAACATTGCAACTATGTGACCGCTGTTTCATGTGAAACCTCATATGCTGAGTAAGGTAGGAGTTGGTGAAAAATCCCTTCGCACAAATGCTGCATCTGTGTATCCGCTCTCCTGTGTGCATTCTAATATGCCTAGTGAGATTGCATTCGACGACAAAGCCCTTTCCACACTCGCTGCAGGGATAAGGCGGTCGCTCTCCACTGGCAATCCTTATATGATTAGTGAGGTTGCTTGACGAAATAAACCCCTTGACATGAAGAGTGTTTTCATTTTGAGATGTTATGCCTCTTTCACTGTGTACATGTTGGTGTCTTCTGAACTCCTGCAACTCTGAGAACTCTGCCCCACATTCTGAGCAAGTGTACTTACACCCAGCAGTCTCTTGACAGTCAGTAGCCCCTGTGAACCATCAATGAAACAGACACAACATTTAAATGGCCAAAAAATGCTTCGTGAATACATGTGCATGAGGTTATCCAAGCCGGCTAACTTATTGCATGATAAGACACATTTACACTTAAAATAGATGAATGTATTGTTATTATTATCAAATCTTTATAAAAATTCTCTTGGATCACTTATGATCCAGTTTCCAGCTAATTCATGATATCACTGTGACAAAGAACAACTTATACATAATCCTAATACGACTTCAAGATGTTTAACATGTATTTATTCCATTTAACAGTAGTTAATTCGTTTGTTACCTAAACAACCCAGATTTGAACTTGATCGTTAATCATTAAAAAGCATTTATGAATAACTTTTAATTATTAAATGGCAATCAATGTAGCTTGTAAGAATTCAGCTTTTTATAATTTCAATATAACCTAGTTATTAATTAATATTTTGACCCCTTGTGACCAGGATTAATATATAAGAACAATGTAACTGCAGAAATATTATCTGGAAAAAAAATCTTCTTAACATTTGCAAGTCTTGTATTTAAGGCCATTGACGAATTTCCTATACAATACAGGAAAATGCAACACGAAATAAAACATAAAAGTAATTATAAGTTGGTGTCACCAATAGACATATCCCGGAAAAGCACAAGTTTAGAAAAAACAAGAGATGTGTTTGTCAGAAAAACAATGCCCCTTACTGCGCCGCTTTGAACTAAAATTTCTATTTATCATTTGGCAGGTATAGAAATTATCTCCCTTTAAAGCTTATTACTTCACTTGGATTATGTTTTTTTACCTTTGACCTTAAAGGATGACCTTGACCTTTCACCACTCAAAATGTGCAGCTCCATGAGATACACATGCATGCCAAATATCAAGTTGCTATCTTCAATATTGCATAAGTAATGGCCAATGTTAAAGTTTTCGGACGGACGGACAGACAGACAGACAGACAGACAGACTGACAGTTCAAATGCTATATGCCACCATACCGAGGGCATAAAGACACTTATCATCCCGGTTCAAACAACGCTTGTCTATTATATCAACCAATGAAAGCTTACTTTAAATAATAACGGTTGATACGGTGTGTGATTCTAAAAGGATTATAAATGGGTCAACTTTATTTGTACCAGCAGATTAATGGGTTTTCCAAAAAGTTGCTTTTTCCGGGATACATAATAATTGGAAGCCTCAATACAAATCAGAAGGTGTTTCAACAAGTTGAATGACTAAAACAAACTTTGCTATATATATACATATATCATTAAACAAATTCTTGTCGAGTTTCCTGAAGATAACACAATGGATGTGACTTACTTAATGTTCAGCGAATATGTTATTTGATTCTTTCGGAGAGACCTCGTTTCTTATCTCCACATGCGATTATGGACGCAAAAGTTTACAGTCTAGACAAGGTCTATTTTCGCCATATTTAACCTTTGACCTCTAAGTGTCATATAGAGCTTTCAGTTATGGTATTGGTGCTACACTCGGTCTCAAAGCAGTGACCATTTAAGATTTTTTTTTTTTAATTTTAAATTGTCTTACTAATAGAGAAAACGGACTATATGAGGACAATATTGAATCACAAAACAGCCTGATAAATTGTTCTGTTTTTGTGTTTGTTTTATTAATACAAATTAACTTTTTCTACATATGTGCATGCTTTTCAACTGGCAACTTGCCTACTTTAACAATGACAAAATAAAAAATAAAATTTTTAATTTGACGCGAGACTATGTGGGGGAACAATGCGAGGGTAGGGAGCAAGAAAACAATCATCATACAGTAGTTGATACAGAGTAAAACATACAAATACCTATCACAATTATGACTTCGGTACTTCTTCGATTATAAGACGGATTGACTTTAAGACGGGGCCCACACTTAAGCGTAATTTTGCCGTATCGACCTTCTCATGACACGGGGTTAAACATATCCACATAGAAATTATTTTGTTTCAACAAAGCCATATCTACCTTCAAATTATGTAATCCAACTTTTGCAGAACAATAACTAGGTCAATTCACCACACCCAACTATAAACAGACAGAAACTGCGCTGAACTGGTTTCAAATTGTCCCTTCTTTGGCATGTGTTAAGCGTGGGGAATTTTCTGAGGAGCTTGTATCTGTCGACAAAAACAATCATTTACCCTTTCACACAGAGTGAAAGGTTTGAGACGCGTGTTATCACTGACTGGTCTTGAATTAGTACACCCCATTTGGTGTGTACGGACTAGGAGAAAGCAATAAGATAACCAAAGGGTGTTTTGACAGCTTCAGACAGTCGTGTAAACAGTCTGTTCACTAACCCTGTAATTTGTAGCGGGTATTTCAATTTTAAATTAAATAGGTTTCAACATATTGCAAGCCATTTATATGATGATGTGTACTTATTTTTCATCGGAACGTTAGTCGTTTATATTGTATGCTTAAAACTGGATGTACAATCTTGTCAAGATATTTTTTTCAATCACTTAGTTTATAAAAGCATAAATACTAGTTCATGCGTGCAAATTTAATATTTAAGCGGGACTGTACGATTTTGTCAAATATTTATGATTTTTTTTTAAATGTGTTAAAAATTAGTATACATATATTTCAATATAAATTAAAATAAAAGTTAAGAAAAACATGTGTCGAAAAATGCGAAATAATCCAGATATTTAAATCTGAAAGCTTAAATGGCTGGAAGCCAAATAAGTTAGCATGTATATCATGCATGTACGATGTGAATCTAAATTTAGTTTTACGGATCAAGCCGACTGTTGACGAATGCGCAGAGTAGTTGATTTGTTTCAAAATGGCGCAGCCCATGGATTTAATCAAGCGTAAATCTAGCAGACGAAAAAACCAGATAAGACGGATAACACCAAAAAAAACGACACAAAACCAACAAAGAGTGTATATAGGCTCATGTATAGAAAGTTCTTTATGTAGTTCGGGAAATCACGATTGATACCGGAATTATCCGTAACTCTTCGATGCTAATAAAAAGACGAATGCTTCGGTTATTGTAGGATGAAATGTACGAAATATCTTCGTCACAATCGGCTCGGGGCGCTAATTTGTTTTTGCTGCATTTTATGAAATTCGTCTTCAATGTAAAAAACATCTTGCCTATTTTGTGTTATTGTAACAAATTATTATCAATATATTACAATTTAACACATCTCAAAATCGTACAGTCCCGCTTTAAACATTAGTTCTAACTTGGTATAGTTCAAGTAAAGGCAAGCAATTGAGTCTCCCTTGTGTCACAATTGTGTCCAATGCACAACATGGCGGTTTACTTTGGTCTTTTATCGTAAAATGCAAATGCTAATTTTATATTTAATAACATATGTATATATATTTGGATATAAACATATTGTGGTAAGCTGAATTAAAGTATTTAATAAACAATTTGTACACACAATATTTAGCCTTATAGACTGTTATTTTCAACTGTCATTTGCCTCTAATAATCAATATTTACATTCAGAAATCTATGAAAAATAATGAAATAACGTTAAGGCCTCTCTTATAAGACGAGTCCCCAAATCTTGAATCGAATTCTGAGGAAAATGTTCCCGTCTTATAATCGAAAAAGTACGGTACCGGTATAAAGGCAAAAATAAAGGAAACAAAACAAGAGGGATATGGGCCCTAAGGCGTTCAACTGAGACCAGACGGAATTAAACTGTTCGGAGAAGTTAGAGTTTAAAGTTATGAAGGTGTAATGAAACATAGATATTTATATTTCTAGGCACATGTTTAATTTTGAATTCGGCATAGATATCATTAAAGAGTTGTGCATCATGTTATTTCTTAAAATTTGACCCAGCATCTGTAAAAAAAATATTGCAAATTATGTACATCTCCAACAAGGAAATTCATTTCTGCGTGTAATAAGGCCAANTATTATACATATATTTCAATATAAATTAAAATAAAAGTTAAGAAGAACATGTGTCGAAAAATGCGAAATAAGCCAGATATTTAATTCTGAAATCGAAAATGTCTGTACAGTCGAATTCGCTAGCATGTATATCATGCGTGTAAGGTGTGAATCTAAATTTAGTTTTTGTGCAGATTCGTTCGTACGACACAAAGACACAATTTTGTTTCCTAAAGATACCTATTCATACGACACACGAACACAAACTCCGATCCTAATAAAAAGACGAATGCTGCGGTTATTGTAAGAAAATATGTTAGAAATATCTTCGTCACAATCGATTCGGGGCGCTAATTTGTCTTTGCTGCATTTTATGAAATTCGTCTTCAATGTATAATTTTTCTTGCTTATTTTGTGTTATTGTAACCTATTTTTATCAATATTACAATCTTACCCATATAAAAATCGTGCATACTCACTTTAAAGGAAACCTAATAAAAAAAACTCAGTGACAAAAACTACTGTGGCAATATGGGTATGTGTGTGTGGCTTTTTATATGTTTAAGTGTTAACGTCATTATTTTAAGCAAGCTATATGCCCATTAATTTAGAAGAAGATTATTTACTACGAATGATAGCGCAGATGTTTCAAGCGATATGTACTGTCATTTCTTCGTATGACCCTGACTTCGATACCCAATATTGTTTTGTTCAGCTGTGTGCTTATTTGTTTATATCAAATGTCACATTTTGTTTTACATTATGTTTACATTATTTTTTATTAATTTTATGAACATGTTTAGTAAACTGCATTTATGCAAAGAAAAACAAACATGGCAAAATGAATCCAGTTTTACGCAATTTATTGTTTTGTTCGTGCTATTTCGAGAGGCTATAAAATACTTCTTTATTGAAAAACAATAACTTAAAATATACTTGTGCAGTTGTCAGCACCTGCTTAATGGTATTGTATTTCCGGAAAACGTTATGTGAAGGCGATATTTTAGTATTCGATGCTTGGCTATTTACTTACAATGATTTCATCGTATTTCAACAACACGCCAATATCAACCTCTTCAGAGCTGGTGATCTTCTCCGATATTATTTAACCTGATGTTATTCCAAGTAAAACATACACCAATTATCCTATGTTCCAATGATGTAGAAAAATAAATAGTCTTGCCCCACATGCCAGCACATTAAAAGTATATGCATTAGGCTTTGCTAATATATCGATCACATGTACGATTTTATATTGTGCGAAAAAATCAGCGCCTATACATATTTCAACGAATTTATTAAAAGCGGCGATCGAACACGGCTTGAAATACAATTATTTTAACATGTCTGTATACGTACGTATTAAATAATAATTGTTAAAGCAATAGTTAATTATAAGGTTTGCCGTTTTAACATTAACACAAAGATTAAGAGATAAATAATAAATTTACTTAAATAGTTTGATCCCAATGGTTGCAGCCAGTAGCTTAATTGACCGTTACAGTCTAAAGCAACTCGGTCTTATAGCAGCTTGGTCCTAAGCCTAAATCCACTCATTGATTAGCTTATAGTAACTCGGTCTTAAGCTTTAAGCAACTCGTCCCTTTGCTTATTGCACTTGTTCATAAGCTTATAGCATCTTGGTCATAAGTTTAAAGCCACTCTGCCCTAAGCTAAACTTGGTTCTGAGGCTTAAGAAACTCGGTCCTAAGTTTCAAGCAAATCGGTCCTGAACACAATGATAAAAACAACCTCAAGGCATCTTTATTACCAGTAAAGTTCTGACTCAAAACTATTGAAAATAAATTTGCACATACACATTAAGTAACAACAACACCATTTTGGACCTGATCTAATAAATGACAACACCAGAAATATAATTCCGTTTCAGTGTCCATGGGCCGTCTGTGGGAATCATACTGGCGTGTTTATGGTATTAATTCTTATTTTTATCAAATGTTCTGACAACATACGAGAATTGCGTATAATAACTTGGGCAAAGAATGTTGGAACACACGAACAGGATTTAGGAATTTATATTAAACATTGGTCTTGCGGGAACTATCCTTTACTTTGCAGGCTACGTTTCGTTCGTGATTCAATTAATCTTCTTGTTTCGTACTATCCAATTATACAAAATAACAAGAAAGCAATCACACTCAAAACATAAACAGACATTTCTAAGATTTAATCTCCATTTACATTTGAGTCTTACAGATAACAGTGAAAAGTTATGTGATAAGACATTTGTTTTGCAGAAGTTAAAATAAATTCAGTATGAGTTTAATTGATTCAAATATGTGTTGCATAAATCATAAGTTAAGGAATGTCTGACCGCTTTATGTGGTATTTATCTCTGTATATGATCCACAATATTTTTGTATCTATACTAGTTTGTGTCAGCTGACATTTCAATTGTTTACCGAAGTGGTTCTTGTTAGATCTGTGCACATCGATGATTTGTGAACAAGTCACATACTACCAAGCTATTAATTTGACAATGTAATTTCAGTTTTTGTTTGCATGAATGTTAACAAAGCATATAGGATTGTAATAATTTTGTGGAAAGTCTTAATAAGTGTTTAAACAAGCTTACTCCACTAGATCACTTTAGAAGCCATTACCAGTGGTTTTCCTAAATAACCAAAATATTCGTCTTAATAAAGGACGTTTAATATACTAAAAACGATATGGTTTGTATTTAAGAAAATCAAAATAATAACGTATGAATTAACCAATACATTCACTAATGAAATAGTTTACACCGATTGCTGTTGCGAATCATTACATGGCAGTATGGGATTTCCATTTGCCGTACAAAGGCTGTGACTCAAGCTTTTATCTTTTCTTTCATTTGAAGTTGCGGTCTAAAGTTTAAAATTATATTGTCCTTTATCATACCACTGCATTGATATCTGACTGATATAACGTTGCATAATATTTTTTTGTATATCATGTTCAACAGGAAGTTCTTATATCAGTTGATGTGTCATATTACTAAGACTTAACAAAAAGTTATATTTTATTGTAAAAAATAATCAGATTCATCAAAACAAACAATTTGATACCATGATGTATTACATTTTATCCACAGAAAGCAACACAAACAGCAAAAAACGTATTTCCAAATATTAAAAATCAATGTGTAAATGCTGATGACGTCATGTTCGACAGGAAGTTGTTTAATCAGTCGATGTTTGGATGTAAGTCATTTTACTCGGAATAAACTATAAAGTCATCATGTTNATATATTTGATAGAGAGAAAAAAAATCAGAATATGCGATTTTGCGTTAAAAATTGCATTATTTTTCATTCAAATTAATACCATAGCCACACGCTAACTACCCGTGAAAGAAACACTGATTGTTTATGGGTTTACTTTATTGTACGAAATATTTTACGAAATAATCGTAAATTTTGAGTGTTAACTAGGCTTTAAGACATTAAAAACACCTTTTCAACAAACCAATACAATTTTTAAACGCAGCAAAAAATCATAAGAATAACTGTTTTGACCAAGTTTATGCAGATACGATAATAAATGGGATTATTGTGTTAACAAGGTTTTACTATTGACACATAAGGAAAACGGCTATGGCCCCTGGCAGCCATTTTTTCCAACGGGCCGGATTTTTTTTCGAATTTGGCTAATATATCATAAGAAGAATTGTTTTGACCAGGTTTCATGAAGATTGGACTAAAAAAGTGACTTCTCGAGTGTTAACAAGCTTTTACTAAAACCATTTAAGGAAAACTGCCCCGCCCCTTGTGGTCATGTTTTTCAAGGGACCAAAACTATCGAACTCAACCAACTGTAAATGACAAGGTTTTGCTATAGCCATATTATGAAAACTGCCCCACCCCCTAAGATCATGTTGTTTAATGTGTTTACCATGTTTTGCTATAGCTAAATTAGGAAAACTGCCCTCCCCCCACCTGGCGGCCGTGTGTTTTAACCAGCCGGAACTATTTTTGAACTCAACTGAGATATCCTTTGAAAAAATGCTCTGAAATTGTTTTATCAAAAATCAGACAATACATGTGACTTTGAGAATGTTAACAAGTTTTTTTCTTTAATTTGACCTGGTGATCTAGCTTTTTTACTTCACCATGAAGATTGGAAAAAATGTGGCCTCTTGCGTGTTTACAAGGAAAATGTTGATGACGCACGGCAGACGAAAGACAATCACAAAAGCTCACCATGACAATCTGATGCTCATGTGCGCTAAAAAGCAGGAAAATATAAGGAGATTCGTGAAATACGTGTACATGATTTCTCTTCAAAATACAGCCAACAAGGAAATTTAAGAATCACTTGACAGCCTGCAGTTCATTGTGCAAACAAAGTTAGGACAGAATGCAAACAATATGAGGACAGAGTGCAAACGATGTGAGTACAGAGTGCATACAATGTGGGGATAGAGTGCATACAATGTGAGGACATGGTTCAAACAATGTGAGGACAGAGTACAAACAATGTGAGGACAGTGTACATACAATGTGAGGAAAGAGTGCATACAATCTGAGGACAGACTGCAAACAATGTGAGGACCGACTGCAAACAATGTGAGGACAGAGTGCAAAACATGTAAGGACAGAGGCTCAGCATACCTTGTGTAGTGAATTCTAATTTTGTCTTCACATCTCCATCAGTTATAGGCTCTTGATCACTTAAAAAGCCTGCATGGGACGAGGGGCTGGCAAAGGTTTCATTTTTGTCTGCGATGCAATCAATAATGTGTGCCCCAACATGCTGTCTCAAGCTTGTCAGGTCCCACAGACCACGCCCACAGGTGTCGCACCAGAACTGCTCCTTTAATTTGCTATAATCGCTGTCATGTATCTCTTGATCAGTGCACAGGTGTGCATTTGTCAACATCTCTCGATCAACGCAGTACTACTGTCACTAAATTATCTGGAAGGTAAATATCGCTTGATTACTACATTTGCATCTTGATCAACACATGGGTTTTCATATGGGTCAATAGATCATTGTCACAACATGTTTGTGACCAAAGATGACTAAATCTCTCGATCACAATATAGGGGTCATTCTATATTGTTTGCATAAGATTCCATGCCCTCTTTTATACTGAGGCAAGACTGTGCAAAAAAGTTGAATAAAGTATAAAATTCAATTCTTGACCAATTATTGGCAAGAAATTGTTTTTTTGCAATGCAACAATATACACAGAAAATTGCATGATTCACTAGATATGTCACAGTCACTAAGGCCCCCATGACACATAGTTGGACACTGTAATTACTCAGTTACTTCAACAAAAAATCGTCATTTTCACAATCACCTATAAATTAAGGTAATACAGCGTTTAATCCAAGTTCACTGAGCAGAAAAGAAGCATTGACTTCACATAATTGTACTTATTATAGAAATAGCAGGACAAAGGGCCATAATTCTCCCAAAACTTGTCAACGCCAACATTCCTTTCATAATAGTTTTCTACAAATTAATGTCATTCAACTGAGAAAGCTTATTCAAAATTCCAAGTGCAATGAAAAAGGAGAATACCTCTAACAAGTGTTAGGAAGATGCGATATAATGTACAAAAAGGCCAATGGCCCTAGGGCGCTCACCTGAGACCCGAAGGAACTAAATTAATCTGAGAAGGTGGAGTTCAGAATAATAAAAGTACTTTATGAAACATGAATATTCAATTTCTAGGCACTATTTTATTTTTGAACGTGGATTAGTTATCATAATAACAAATGTTCTGACGAGTTTCATTAAGAGTGGTATCTTAATGTGACTTGTCGAGTGTTTACAAGCTTTTTCTATTATTTGACATAGTTTTTACCTCACATCACCTAGATTCGAAATTTCACATAAAGCAGAACACGAACGATATTGTAAGTTAATGTTTATTTTACATATTGGTAAAGATTGTCAACTTATATATCAACAACAAGTGCATGTACGTTATTAAGCTGACCAATATCTTACCAAGCACATAGCTTTTTTATTAATGCTGCATGACAGCTGGTGTGTATATGCAACCGATTACATTGTTTTGCTTCGTGACCACGGAAGTACTAAATCTATTCTCATGTAAAATTACAGAAACGAATTGGTTTCTCGCTTAACAATGGGCATAACAATGCAAAACATATGTCAAACGTCAAAACAACCGACGTCAATACAATTCAACAAATGGTATAGCTTAATTAATTTGTCAAGCATTTACATGAGTGACCTACATTCGTTCATATGTTGTATATATTAGACCAACACTCAAGCTACAGTCGGTTAAAGCTCAAACAGAGCGGAGAGACTTATTAGGAAGTTGTTTTCCTTTATTCAATCGCTAAAAGGGGAGAACGGATTTTGTCTTGGCCTAGAGGTGTTATTTGTTAATAAGTATATCTTATAGACTTGGAAGTCTTGTTTTAATGACTCAATAAAATACAAAGAGAACTATTCTTCAACGTTTGTGTTGCGTGGTTGATCTATCGAATTATACGTCAAAACTAGACCAAGATATCATTGGGAATAATATATGTGTGTGCCCATAGGGCACAGATACCCCCATCATTCCATGTTTAAGTCTTTAAACTCCACATACGAAAACAAAATCAACCTTGATCTGAAAGTCATGCAGGCAGACTCACACACCAAAAATGAGTCTAGTATCTGAAAGTGTTTCGCAAAAAAAGTCCAATGCCTTTACTTTGTTTAAAATTCATGAACCAGAACAAAACTCAAACCTGATCTGAAAGTCATGAAGGTAAACCAGCAGACCAAAAAAAGGACAGTATCTCAAAGCGTTTCTGGAAAAAAATCCGGAAAAATATTTTTTAACAGAAAATTCCAAGGCCCGTAACTTCGTCAAAAATCAATGGGCCGGAACGAAATTCAAACTTTATCTGTACGTTATGTAGGTAGACTTACACATCAAAAAAGGTACATATCTACAAGCGTTTAGCAAAACAAAGTCCAGAAAACTATTATTGTAGAGAAAATGTCTAAGCCAAAGGGCCATAACTTCGCCACAAATCGATGGACCGGAACGAAACTCGATTTTGATTTGATGTTGATCTGTATTCATTCACGTGGACTTATGTACCAAATATCAGGTGAATCTCTCAATACGTTAAGAAAAACACTCCTGAAAACGGAATACTGGACAGACGGACAGACTGACGGAAGGACAGTCCTATCCAGTCCTGTCCAGTCCTGATGGCGTCTTATGCTCATGCCGTATCAGTTCACACTTGAGTATCGTCCAGGCAAAGATCAATCATGCTGACTTAGTGAGCAGGCACCCATTTTCTTAGCCAAATCATGAAAATGCAGCTAAAGCTCATGTTGCATACATTGTCAAGAACGCAGAACCAAAGGCTATGTTCTCGGGGCAGTTTCAAACTGCAACTAGACAGGATAGCATACTACAGAAAGTTATGACAGCTATTCAGTCCGGCTACTAGTCGTGTTTGGGACAAATTTTCCATACTTGATGGTGTCGTTTTGCTGACCACCGCATTATTGCTCCCACTTCGTTGCAAGAGCGTGTAGTCGATATGGCCCACCGTACACAACAATGCATTGTTAAATCCAAGCAACTCATTATAGAGAACGTATAGTTTCCCGGTATAGACAAGATGGTTGAAAATGCAGTAAAGTCTTGCATCCCATGCCAGGCTTCATAGCCAGGGCCAAATAAACGAGAACCAATTGGTCCAACAAAGTTACCTTCTTAACCATGGCAAGAAATCACTGTTGACTTTGCTGGTCCTTCCCTTTGGTCAATGCTTGCTCGTTGTTATTCATGAATGTAGCCGGTTCCCATAAGTGGAAATAGTTCTTTCGACAGCTGCCAACGTTGTCAAACTCCGATTAAAGTCTATCTTTGCTCGACAAGGGTCTCCCTCTGTTCTGCAGTCGGAAAATGGTCCTCCCTTTCAGGATCAGGATTTTGCCGATTTTGCTTCTACCTGTGGGTTAAAACACCTAAGTTTCTTCTCTCTGGCCTGAGGCCAATGGAAATGTGGAAAGGTTCATGTGCACAAGTTTGTCAGGAAAGCAGTCGCTGCATAAAAAGAATTAGAGAGATGAACCCAATTATTATCTAATGCTTTACAGAGCAACCCCTCATGCATCCACTCAGGTATCCCCCTTTGAAGCTCTTGTTGGGAGAAAAAGGAGTATGGGCCTGCCTAAAATCTTTAAGCCTATCCCTTCTGCTTCTGTCTCTACTTGTTTGGCGACGAATGACGCTAACAGTAAGCAAAAGATAAAACAGTATGCGGACAGCAGACTCCACACCAATCCATGAACATTGGTACCTGGAGATCAGGTATTGGTCAAACAACGCAAGGTTGACGACTCACACCTCCTTACAACCCTTATCCCTACATGGTTGTAGAGAAACGAGGAAGAATGAAGAGATTTAGTGATTATAAACAAAAATGAGTTTTAGTAATTTCGATATTACTTGTATTTGGACTTACTATTATTCAGAAAAAAATCTGAGGTTCAAATATAAATACCGGTAAGTTTTTTTTAATTTATACTATTAAGTTAAATTTTTTGGATATGCTTATTTTTGTAATATTGGACTTAATTAAGAAAATTGTTAAGCTTAAGGCATGTTAGGTTAAGAAGTTTAAGTTGAGAAGTTTTTTTTTTAAATACTACTTTATATGAACAGAATATTTATGCCAAAATAAGCACATGCTTGTAAATGTTTATATTCAAGTCAATTTCTAGTCTTTTGTGTATGAGATTAAAGTAGTTGTTGAATGTGAGTTGGGTATTATTACCGGTGTGATTTACTTCCTCATAAATCATCAATAACAAGAGTTTCGCGGTCGGAGGCATATGCCCCCCCCCAAAAAAAAAATCAGGGCCTTGACACAAGATTTTTTGCAGCAAAACTGACCTTTGATGACATATCGAATGGAAACCAATTAAACATTTAATAACACAGTGACCTTGCTTGACCTTTGAACTAGTGACCCGAAATTCAATAGGGTCATCTATTGTCCAAGGTCAATGCACATATGAAGTAGCGAGCCAATCGGTCAATTTGTTGACGGGTTATTGATCGGAAACGATTTTCACACTTATTGTGACAGTGACCTTTACCTTTGACCTAGTGACCCCAACTTCGATAGGGCCATCTACTGTCCAAGGTCAATGCACATGTGAAGTATCAAGCCAATCGGTCAATTTGTTGACGAGTTATTGATCGGAAACGATTTTCACACTTCTTGTGACAGTGAGCTTGACCTTTGACCAAGTGACCCCAATTTAATTAGAAGTCATCTTCTGTCCAAGACCAATGCACATGGGAAGTATCGAGCCAATCGGTGAATCAATTGACGAGTTATTGATAAAAAACGATTTCACACTTAGTGTGGCAGTGACCTTGACCTTTGACTTAGTTACCCCAATTTCAAAAGGGATCATTTACTTGCAAAGGCCAATGCTAATGGGAAGTATCAAGCCAATTGGTAAATCCGTTAACAAGTTATTGATCGGAAACGAAGTGGTCTACCGACAAACCAGCCTACAGACCGACCAAACGACATCCAGCAGAACAATATACCCCCTCTTTTCGAAGAGGAGGGGGTGGCATAATTACTTAGGGTCTGTGTTTCGTACACATGTTTCAAACAGCTATCTGAGATAAGTATAAGATTGTTAGTGGTTTATAAACAACACTTATATTATTGATATATAAGAACATTCGAGAATTTGGTTTATCAACAAAGACATTAAGGCATTTCATTATTTGAACTTTTGAAATGCCGCATGATTTGTTTAATTTTCCTTAATAGAGCTTTCCTCTAAAGGAAAGGAGGAATGTAGTGTTGCATACTGTATTTGTGTTGTGTAACCTTTGAAAGAAAGTGGGATTCACAGTTCTACAATATATTGCAGTATGGCCGTTTGATTAAAACAGAAAACGTGATTGCCTTTTTGTTTCCTTTATTCAGTATTTGAGTGATGTACGAGCTACAACACAATAAGTTCGACTACTAAATGCCACCCTACAGGGGGCATAAACATCTTCTGACAACATTTAATGAAGAACGGATAAAAAAAGTAACTTTTAGAGTGATAATAAGTTTTTCCTATAACCATATAAGGTCAAGAGGGCCATGTCACTTCTACATGTGGATGTAAGCAATTATTTTTTTTATTTAACCTAGTGACCTTTTTTATATCTCAAATGACCCAATTTCAAACGCCGACGAGATTTAATTGAAGCAAATATTCTTACCAACATCATGAAGATTATACAACAAAAGCTGTTATTGTGAAACACACTGCCCCCTACTGCACTATGAAGCCACACAGCAGCTATATCCCTATTGAAAACATCAGAAAACGGTTATCATAGAGAACACTCATAAATGCAACGCCCATAACTTTGCCAAAAATCAATGGACTGGAATGAAACTCAAACTTTATCTTAAAGTAATGTATGTAGACTCACATACCAAAAGTCAGCTGAATATCTGAAAAAACTCCAGAAAACGGAAAATTTCTAAGTCCAAGGCCCATAAATTCGCCAAAAATCAATGGACAAGAAAGAACTCACACTTCATCTGTAGGTCATGTAGGTTTACTCACATACCCAAAATAAGCTACATATCTGAAAGCGTTTCATGAAAAAAAAAACGGAAAACAGAAAATGTCTAAGTCCAAGCAAGGCCCATAACTTCGCCAGAAATCAATGGACCAGAAAAATTCACATTTCATTTGTGGGTCATGTATATACATTCACATACCAAAAATCAGCTCAATATCGAAAATTGTTGCGTAAAAAAACTGCGGAAAACGGTTATTATAATATAGAGAACATTTCTAAGTTGAACGCCCATAACTTTCAAAAAAATCAATGGACCGGAATGCAACTCACATGTTGTTGTTGTTATTGATGAATATCCCAATATACTAAACATTTCCCCTATTCATTTCGACAGCCTTAAAGCAAATGAAAGCTTGGTCAATAATTTGCAATGAATTTCACTGGGTTTTTAGTATTGACCAATACACATCTTGTATATGTGGTATCTCTCATTCTAGCTTGATCAATTGAAAATATATACTCAGACATTTTGCAACAAAGTCAATCTTTAAGAATATGATAGTCTGTTGTCTAAATATCTTCTTAAAAGAAGTTGCACATTAAACTCTATGGCAAAACAAAAATACGGACTTAAAAAGTAGTCACTAATTTTTTGTATTGTTATTTAAACATAATGGCTGTACAGTTCACCATATTCAACGCTCTTTAGTAGGAGGTACGGTGACGTCATAATTCGCCACAATTTTAATGGCGGAACGGTTTCAAAACTTCATCATCGACAGGTACACAGTGAATTTTTCGCCACATTAAGCACGGTATGTAACAATTATATGTTTTATAAGTTTTATTTAATGTCAGTGTGTTACTGTGATAGGATCTTTGTAAGTACTTTATATGTACGCATTTTTATTAAGAAAATGAAAGTCCGTGGAGTACATGTGGAAGATCCTTCAAAAACATAAAAAAAACTTTATATAAATACTCGTTTAGAAGTTAACCATCATAAGTTATAACAAGAGATGTGTTTGTCAGAAACACAATGCTCCCTATTGCGCCGCTTTAAAATAAAATTTCTACTTATCATTTGGCAGGTTTATAAATTATCTCCCTTTAAAGCTTATTACTTTCCTTGGTGTAAATTGACTTTTGACCTTAAAGGATGACATTGACCTTGACCTTTCACCACTCAAAATGTTCAGCTCCATGAGATGCACATGTATGCCAAGTATAAAGATGCTGTCATCAATAATGCAAAAGATAGGTTAAAGTTTTGGGACAGAAAGACAGACACACACACTGACAGACAGACAGGCCAAAAACATTATACCCCCTCTTCTTCGAATTATAAATTTATGTTAATAGAATGCTGATACAATTATTTTAAGTTTTAAAATAAATTAAGTAGGGCACTCCTATTCGATCATTTTTTTAAATTATGGAAGAGCATTAATGTCACAAATGTAATGCCGTTTACCAAGATAAAGAGAAAGTTAACGTAGGTTCATTCTTCTTCATATTACATAACGTTTAAAATCACTTGCATTAAAGTGAACAAATGTTCATGAAAGTCCCCAAATAACGCAATTAACTACCTTACGGCATGCATTTATAATATGATTATAGTTGCTACCTAATTTGCGGGCAAAAGCTTAAAAGATGTTTATTTCAGTTGTTTGAATATTGATTATTTATAAAAGCCTGCACATTTTAGTGGAGTAAAACATTCAAATGTAACCCAGCAACCCACTTAAGTAATTTCTTTACTTAAGAGTTAGGCAATAGGTATAGCAACCTAGTCTTGTTTTCAAACGTGTTAATATCGAGGAGGTTTATGGTTGTTCACTTTTGAAATAAACAATATTTGAAATTTCAATCTTAAAAATCTCTAAAATAGATTAAAGTAACTTAGTTTGAAGACAAATATTGAAAATATCAGGAGAAATGTTATTATTAATTATTGGGCATCCTTAAGTCACTTCCATAACAACATATATTTTATCTATCTTTACATGTGTCTATTTACAGCAGCTAGTGTGACACCCATGCTTTCATCTAGACCCTGCGAGAAACAAATGACTTAATGACATTTTTTGACAAACCTGCATATGCGAAGTTGTTGTCCACCGAAAAAGAAAAAAATCTAAACGGTCAAAGTATATGTATTTTATTATTAAAATTGTATTTTATGTTTCTTGAACATATGCAGGGATTTCAATAAGTTGACGACAGAAGATGAAGTAGAAGGGGGAAATTATCTTATTTTTACTTAAAGCGAGTATATTTCATGATTTCGATGTCAACATTGTATTATCTCCTTCCTAACCCAATATATTAATATCACCGCGGAATGTTAAATAAAATTAATTCACAATCCTCATATAGTACCATAAATCAAATAGTGTTTACCATATTGACATTTATAACGAGCAAGTTTCCACGTAAACTCGTAATTTTGTCTTTGTGTTGAATGAACGAGTCTGCACAGACTATAATAATAAGTGCATGAAGATTGACGCCGAAACTGTCAGCATCGATCCTCAACTGCTTTCCCTAAGGCTTATGAAAGTTGCAGATAAATGTAACGAAGACATCGCCACTATCTTTAAGTATGAATTGAGCTCTAGCTCATCTTTTTTATTTGACAACACGGGATTACCTAGAGTTGCGCAAAACAGTCAACTCGCTGAGGCAAAGTTGAAATTTGGAGACTGTGTTGCTGACCAAGAAGATTCTTTCAAGAAGATTCGTCTTCTTGTGTTCATCGATGGCGGATCGTTGATACATAAAATACCATGGAAGAACGATGGAACATTTGAAACCATATTTGAACAATATTACCAATATTTGACTAAAACAAACACAACATTTGTATGTGATGGCTATACCAGTGGACCAACCACCAAGGATATAACACATATTCGCCGTAGTATTGGAACATTAAGGTACACCGGTGAGATTCACGAGCGAAACACCGTTTCGATCAAAAAAAAAGAAACGTTCCCAAAAAAATATTGAAAAGAAACAAAACTTCATAAACTTATTGGGAACTTACCTTGGTGAAAGAGGGATACATGTAAAGCAAGCAGAAAGTGACGCTGATGTACTTCTAGTTCAGACAGCCATATAAAATGCTACCTCTTCAACCTTTGTAATAGGAGAAGAAATACACTGATCTTTTAGTGCTTATGTGTAACCATACACAAGAAGAATCTCATAAAATTGTCCATATGTCAGATACAAAACAATCCGAATCAAAAACAAACAAACTTTATGATATACATAAAGTGCAGAAATTGCTGTCGAGGCCAATTTGCAATCTGCTGCCATTTCGTCATACTCTGACCGGATGTGACTTTACGTCCCACGTATATGGAGTCGGCAAATCATCGGCTCTAAAAATGATGCGCAAAAATCCAAAACTACAAGAGGAGGGCCAATTCGTCATGGCCAGACAATTTAAAGCAGAAGTTGAACAAAACGTTGAAAAGGCTCTAATAATTCTCTTCGTTGGAAATACGGATCAAAATCTTAACTAAGGTATCAAAAGTTTACAACAACAGTTTTGTCGAGTACATCTTGCGTTCAAGTTCAAACACTTCCACCGACATCGGCAGCAGCAGCATAGTATAGCCACTGTGTATATATTCAGTCGCAAATATCTGACCAGAAGATTGGGGTTGGGAACTTAAGAGCCAGAGGTATACGCCAGTGAAAACTAACCGACCTGCTGCACCTGAAAGTCTATTGAACATCATTAGATGCAACTGTAGAGCTAACTGTGATATTAAATGATGTTCGTGTCGAACACACGGTCTGGATGGTTCCCTTGGGTGTGGATTCTGTCGAGGAACTATGACGATATTGAAGAAGATGGACATTTAAATACTTGTTCATATTAGTTATTTCATAAGCACATATGAACGTTAATAATATTAAGTTAATATGTATATGCAAACCTTGTTAAAATGCACTAAGCATATGGAGACATACTTGTTATTTTGTTTTGAATCCGTTTTTGTACGCAAGTAAAAGTGTGTGGGGTAATTTGCCTTATCAACATTACATTTCATGTGCGATCTAAAACACTGTAATGCATTGAAAATTCAAAAAAATGTCTTAAATTAAATGTTTATTCTTATTTTTGTTTAAAAACTATTAAAATCAATTGCAAATAAAATCATTATAACTCATAATGTTAGACAAACTCACAATACACACGGATTGTTCATTATTTCTTTAGTGTTATTAAATTTAACGAATAATCTCAAAAATGCCTTATTTGTTGGGGTTCAACTTTTTTTCAGAGTGATGTCATATACAATAGTTTATGAAAATTCCACTAACAACTTTGTTGCAATTAGTCCGAAACAAGGTGGGACATAAAAATAAGTGTTTTGGACTATTCTCACTGGACAGGAATCGCACAAGAGAAGCAAATCGACACATACAAGACAAGGGACATAAACACTGGTACATAAGACATAGACGCATATAGTAACACTGACCTAACCTACACTAGAAAACATAAGATAAACAGCAATCACATTCACCATGTGCAAAGAATGCTGTTCATCCTATCCCTTGGCACCAAACTTGCCTAAATTCGGAAACAACAACAAGATTTGGAAGGATTGTCAAGTCAAACAAATTTTATTTTGGAGATGATTTCTTAAGAGGGGTTGTTTGCATCTTGAAAATGTTTTTTTATAAAATAAGGGAGATGTTCTACGATTCAGATACATAGATACAGTCAATAGTTTATTTACTGACCCTACGGATATTTATAAAATATATGCAAACAGCCTACACATTCAGTCTCGTGTATGAATTGCTAGAGTAATATCAATTATATCATTTTGTCCCATTATCAGACGTGCATTGTCGAAATAAAACATTGTGGAATATATTTTCCTTCATTTCGGCAATACTGAAATATAGCTGTCACGCGCGGCGGGAAAAGTTCCAAATTAAACCGTTCCTTTTAATACTTTCCTATTTTAAATATGAGAAGAAATTAAAAACCAATCGAGAATGTGATATTTGTATTGTTAGAATTTGAAAACAAATATGCAACAGCAAAACATAAACTCAATTTTATTTGAACATTCAATTGAACAAAATGGTGTGCACATTCAGTGAAAGTCAACGGATATAGCCACTATTCCTGTTGGTTCGGCCACCCAAGCGTTCGAAATTGCGCATGCGCAACTTAACTATTTATTCAAATTGAAGATGATGAGATATAGAACTAAAAACATCCATAGAACGCAAATAAACCAAAAATTTTAAACTCAAACTTGTTAAACATAGATATACTTACATGTATATGTTGACAGTCGGAAGTCTGTGTCTGCTAAACGCTTCTGTCCTCTATTTTATTGAATGTGTTTTATTCCTAATCTACTGTGCGATCATTGTGCATACATAAAGCAGAAATTTCATGAACANTATGGACGTAGATTCACATCCTGGACCAACACATAATAATTGGATTACCTAAACGACATTTGCTCTGACGTTGACATCATTTGTGTAAAGGAAACTCATCTTGAAGAAACTATTCTGTCAGACGATTTTTAATTGATGGCTTTTCGGAACCCTTAAGACGTGACAGAAATTGTGTCGGGAGTGGGGTCATTGTTTACCTAGCTGAATCTATATACGGCAAAAGACGATTAGATTTAGAGTTAGGCACATGCGAATTAGTTTGGATAGAAAAAAAAGTAAATAAATTATCATATCTTTTATGCACAGTATACAGACCACCAAACTCGACATCAGCTTTTTGGCAAAAAAAAAATCCATTTCAATTGAAAAAGCCTATGAAATACGTCCTAAGATTATCATATTAGGTGATTAAATGTTGACTTTCTCTACACTTTGTCTGCGTCATACGGTAAACTTAATGAAACATTATCAATATATGGATTGACTAAATTGAATGTAATTAAAACAGCAACACGCTTTGGGAATAGTCGTAACAGTTTACTTGACCCAATACTTCTAAGTGAATCATGAAAATATACTGAAGCGTCTGTTATTTACACGGATGCGTCTTTAAGTGACCATGCAGCATGCACTGCAAATTTTGAAATACCGTTTAATTTTTCGAAATGTTATAAACGCGACATATGGATTTACAATCGTGCTGACTTTGATCGTTTTTAATAACTTATAAATAATACAAATTGGGCAGTGTTTCACTCTACATGCAGGTCTCTAGACCAAGCTTGTGAATCGTTTACAAACATGTACTTAGAATTTGCAAAACGTACAATACCAACAAAATCAATAACTATAAGACCGTCGGATAAACCGTGGATGACTTCAGAATTAAGGCATAAAATACGATTACGTGAAAGGTTACACAAAACATACAAACGATCGCAGCTGAATAGTGATTTAATTAAATTTAAGCACCAACGTTACTCAGTTAATAATATGCCCAAACATGTCCGCTTTCATTTTTATGAGAACGTTGATGGCATATTTGAGAGTTTACACGCATCAGATCCGAAATCGTACTGGACATTGATAAAAAGACTAACAAATAAATCTGGGTCATGTAACGATATCCCTCCTCTTTTAGATAATAGTGGAAATGTTATCATGGAAAACATGAACAAAACCAATGTTTTAAACAAGTATTTTAGTTCCATCTCGACGAAAACATTGACCCCCGAACCTCAATAAAAACATCATTACAACGTGTGCACCATTAACACTATCAGTGGCAGAAGTTCAATATATATATTGCATATTTTAAAACTTGTGAAAGCATCTGATTGCGATGGTATTAGCCATTGTATGTTAAAAAATACATCCAAAACAGTATGTGTTCCCCTTTGTATATTATTCAGTATGTCCTTAAACCAATGTCAATTTCCAACACTATGGAAAAAAGCATATGTAATTCAATTGTTTAAGAAAGGCGATAAACACGATTGCAGTAATTACCGCTCTGTTTAACTCCTCTCGTGTGTTGGTAAAGTATTTGAAAGAGTATTATTTAAACATTTGTATAACTATATGTTGGCTAACGATCGATTTCATAGTTCTCAATCCGGATTTCGGCCGGGTCATTGCGCCGTCTATCAACTGTTAGAAATGAACGACTCTGTATGCAAAACTCTTAATGAAAATTAACACACTTGTCTTGTTATTTTGTGATGTTTCAAAAGCATTTGATTGAGGGTGGCACAGAGGTCTTATTCATAAACTTGAAGCTTATGGTTTTAAAAATGAATTGCTATTATGGCTTGCTGATTATATCTGAAACAGTTCACAACAAATTCTTATTAAAGATACCATCTCTGACAGTAAGCCTATTAAAGCAGGTGTTCCCCAGGCTTCTGTCCTTGGTCCTCTATTATTCTAAATCTTTATTAATGATATATTTAAAAATCTTGATAGTCTAACTAGACTATTTGCTGACGACACTTCTCTTGCGTATGCTTTTTAAGACATTTCCGAAATAACCGCAATTATTAACTCTGACCTTGACAAGCTTGACTTTTGGTCCATGAAACGGCTTGTGTCTTTTAATCCACATTAAACTGAATTCATTTTTGTGTCAAACACCTTATCTGGAGACGCGTTACAACTGCAATTTCAAAATACCGTGTTATCATCATCAAACAACCATAAACATCTTTTGGTTACATTAAGTTCAAATGCCAAATGGTCTGGCAATGTAAATAATGTTTTTGTTCATGTTCAAAAAAAAAAAATGTACTTCAAAAACTTAAGTATATATTAACGTAAAGCAACATACTTAAACTCTATCGAACCTATATGCTTCCAAATTTAGAGTATGCTAGTGAAGTTTGTGCCGGTTGTACTGAATATGAAAGCAATAGGCTTGAAAATTTACAATTGGAAGTAGCCAGAATTGCATGTGGGTTACCCCTCTTATGTAGTAAAGAGAACTTATATAAAGAATCTGGTCTTGAGCCCTTAGCCTCGAGGAGAAAAAGAAAAAAGCTAGTAACATTTTATAAAATTCACTCTCAATTAACACCCTCTTGTCTATCAAATCTACTTCCACAACATGTCGGTAGTATATCAAATTACAATTAAAGAAATCAAGGGAATTTCTCTTTGCCTTGATCTCGATTAACTTCTTACATTGTATCGTATTTTCAATCTACAATAATATTGTGGAATGACCTTAATATAGACACAAGAGAACAACCTACAATATCTTCTTCCAGATCAGCGATAACCCCACAGTCATCTGTGTGCCCAAAATACTATAAAATAAACAATAGAAAAGTAAATTTGCTCACACCAGACTTAGAAATATGTGTAATAGTTTAAACTACGATCTTTATAGATCAAATCTTATCGTTGATCCATCTTGTTTTTGCGGAGTTCCTTGTGAAAATGTGCGGTATTACTTTTTTGAATGTTTACAATTTGCACACATAAGAGGTATAACTTTAAGCAAATTGAACCACCAGCCTCATGTTAAATTTTTGCTATGTGATGAACCCAACATGTTTTTGGATTTTAATGATATGGTGTTCAGACATTTATAGAAGGCTCAAAAAGGTTTTCAATTTTGTATAAAATTGTCGATAACATACAATAGAATATAACTATTCTCAATAACTTAACAATCGTTCACCTACGTTCATATTTATTAATCTGGGTATATGTTATACTAACTGATTATGTTGTTGAACTAGTAATAATGTATTTTAGTAAATTATGTTATATTATTATCTGGGAGAGGATCCAGAATGTAACTGAGCAGAAAAATCAGCAAATATGCACAGAAATTAATGAAATTGAACAAATGAAGATTTGATTCGTTGGTACAAAAGTCTCACTGCAGTAGAAAAATAACTGAACAACGAAAAACAAAGTGGAAACAATTTTACTGCAATGAGGGCACAGAAAACTGTCGCCTCGTCTGAGTACAGACTTTGTATGACATAATGCCAAGTGCACCCAATGTCCACACTCGTCGCTATGTCCCCAGTTTACTATCTTTAGGTGTGGTTGCTTGTCAACATTGATAGGCGTGAATCGCTCGAAAATGCAGGAAACTTCTGCGTTGTCAATATCTGACTCGCTTTCAGAAGTGTCGGTTCGGTTGATTATTAAACCGCTTGAAGATTGTGTGTGGCTTGTTTGTGGCAGGTTTGTCCTGGATGATGATGGTGCCGTGCTTTGTTTGTGTGCGTCGTATATTTCGAGCGCCTCAGTGTGTTCATCACTGGTGAGTAGTTTCCCGCCAGGCTTCGGTTTTGGGGTTGTTGGTTTTTGCTGCCCGCATTTGCATTTGCAAGGGGCTGTTGTGCTGGCAGATTCGGACTTCGCCCGCAAATACTCATCCACCGCCTTTTTGCCAGCGCGTATAGACTGCATCTTGAGCATTGGTGTCTCATCTCGGAACGATTCACACAGCAAGAACTTTTCCATCGGAACAGCGTTTTTGTTCAGTGGATGCACGTCGGTTTTCCAAAAAACGGAAACTACGTTTCAGGGACAGAGGGCCTTTAAGTACGCCTTACCTGCGATGCCTGCAATTTCGTATTTCGTGACGATCTTGCCTGGATTCGCCTTTATATAGGAAGCACATTTGCTGTAATTGAAGCGCTTGAACGGCCCAAACACTCCAACATCAAGGGGTTGCAGGACATGCGATGAGTGCGCTGGCAAACAGAACAGGTGGATGTGTCGATCTCTTGCCCATTTCACCATCTCTTAGGAAGGATGTGTGCTGTGCCCGTCAAGTAATAGGAGTACTGGTTGGCTGCCGTCTCCTCTATTGACGTACTTCAAAAAGTTGTTTTCGAGGTAGTCCTTGAAGGTTGCAGTGGTCAACCAAGCAGTTCCGACATGGTCACAATGGCACGGGTGTAAGTTCTTTCGACAAGTTTTCGTTGCACCTATTTCCTGCATCAATTATTTATGTAAATTACTACAGCGTTACAGTATTAATATATATGTAGTACATTAGTGTTGTGTTTGAAAGTTAATTTTCTTTTTTTCTTCAATTAATTAAATAACATCAATGTATTGATTTACGCGACTGACTTATATTTTAAATGCATGTTTAAGTTTTATAAATAATGTACTACATAATTATGATTGTTATTCATTTGCTTAGAATATATTGATTAAAATTTAGTTTGCTTAGATTGTAATGAACCTTTAAACACAAAATATTGCGGCAGATGGTGCCCTGGTGCGCTTGCGCCCGCGATCAATGGTGTTGTTGCTGACCGTGGCGACGTGACCGCCTGTGTTTTGACATTGATTGGAGCGATAATGTTTGGTGGTCGATGATCAGGAGAGATGCCACTTTCGTCCAGTTTGTATATGCAATCAGGTCTCTGCCGTAGCCCGTACTCCGCGATGGCCCCTTCGAGGTTTTCAAAATATTTGTCAACAATTTCTAGAGTTGAGTGTTTGGCTCTGTTGAAATCCAACGCTGAAGGTTTCAGTGTAGATATTCTACTATCCCATCTTTTCAAAAAGCCATATAGCCAACGGTTACTAAGTGGCTTGTCAGAAGCGCGTTTTCCAAGGTGGTGCGCCAACTCGCCTGCCATCTGTTGCATGGCTGTGTTGCTGAAGCCGTACTTCAGTCTGGCAGAGTCCTCTGCGTTTTCCACCAACCTCAGTTCCTCGTCATCAGTCAAACCCGTTTCAGTCGTGAAGTTATTTGGATCTACACGACCACTGATCGGTCAAGCAATGTCTGGTATGGAATGTTGTATTGAAGAACAACACGACGGATGGAAATTATTTTCAACTTTACTTTATCAACTGCTTTAAGCAGTATGTCAGGGGCATAGTTTTTGTGTTTTCTATGATATTTTTTTAGGAACTACCTACAACGTTAAAAAAAACATACGAGGTTTTTAAGATATTAAAAAATTTGCGTTCAACTTACCATTTCCCCGTAACGGGCCTCTACCTTACAAGAAAGTCGACTTTAGTCGATATATTTTTAGTCACGTGACCTTGACATTGTAAACAAAAGATACGGGCAGATGTAAAACCTGAATAAGCGTTATATTTAAGGTATACTGTTAAGTTACTCAGTTATTTCAGTGCAAATTGATATTATGTGAATGTGAATACAGTAGGAAATATTACCTGTTTTGTCCTCATTTTCACTTTTACCGAGAGTGCAAAATCTTTCGGATATACTAGTATCGAGTTCGGACACGTGCGACGCACGTATGTTTTTATTGTTGCGTCATAAAAAAATTAGCGAACTACCAGGAATTCACGAACTGATAGGAAAAAAGGATAAATGAAATTGAGCCAGAAAAAAAAACAAATGATGTGTTTGAGAAACACTATGTCCCCTTTTGAGCGATTTTGACCCATATATTTGACCTTTTACCTTGAATGATGACATTTACCTTGACCTTTCATCACTCAAAATGTGCAACTCCATGAGATACACATGCATGCCAAATATCTAGTTGCTATCTTCAATATTGCAAAAGTTATGACCAATGTTAAAGTTTGTGCAAACAAACCAACTGACAAACACACCAACAAACAGACAGGGCAAAAACAATATGTCCCCCAGTATAGACTGGGGGACATAAAAATAATCGGAAATTATAAATAATTATAATTACACGTAGCACATTATTTGGATAATTAAAATATCGATTGCAGTTGAAACTCTGCTGTAGAATAGATTAATGCCATTATTTAAGCTTTGACAGGAGTCATAAAAAACTAAATTTAGTATAAACGACACGCTTACCTTAATAGCAACTTTAATCCAATGCTAATAACAATAAAGTAACAACGATATACACTTCAGGTGTCTGTTCTTAAGGTGTTATGCATGACAAACACACAATCCGAAATACGTTTTAGATTCGTTCGATGCTTTAACAAATATTTTACTGTTAAAAAACCACCACGTCCATATTGTTGCCCCAAAATGTTTCGTCACCGAAATGACGTCACACGAGATACGTCATAAATTGCGTAATCAAATGATAAAAATAAAATAAGTAAAGCTGGTTCGGTAATATATGTTTAAAGAAATAATTGACGACTAAGAAAATTGATGGGATAAATCGAAAACTAGGTCGGTGCCGAAGAAAGCGAAGTTCATTTTGCTCGGCCCGAAAATCTGGACCACGAGCCTTAAGCCTCGCAAAATAAACTTCGCTTTATTTGGCACCGACCTATTATTCTCGTGTGTAGTTGTAGAGCTTAGCTTTCATAGAATACTATTTAATATATATGGTAAATCATTTGACTAAAATCATTCGAATTACATACCTATACACTACGAAAATACACTAATAGAACAGTAAAGGTCGGGAATCAACAGAATCTCCTATTTAATACCGTATGGTCACAATGTGTTTTGTAACCACGTCATCGGGCGTTTTGCCCCATATATATATCCCATATATGCCTAGCGTCTAGAAAAAAAAGGCCTTGGCAAACAGCGTTGACCCTGATGAGACGCCACATGATGCGGCGTCTCATCAGGGTCTGCGCTGTTTGCTTTAAGAATTTTGTCTGTAAGAAATATTCTAAATATAGAAATAAATATACTAGACATCCCTAATTTTGGAAATAAATTGATCCAATTTAGAAGGATGGGAGAATCCACTAGGTAATGGGTAAAAAGCATTACGATGATCTGGTGTTGGAATAATGTGATTCTACTTGCTAAAATCTTGTAAACGAGCAGGGCTTAATTTGGTTTAATGCTCTGCGGTTTTGAAGAGAATTATAAGGACTTAAACGGTATATTTCACAGTTTCAAAAAGTGAAAAATAACAGAATGTTCACAGTTTTGCTTTGAAATGACGTCTTTTTTTACGTCATTAAATCTTTATTCCAGCGAAGTTTCAGTTTTCAGAAGTTTCCAGTTTAACTATTTTTAAATGTAAATAAATGGTGGGAAAAGCGATGACTAAAAAGAAAATATGTTGGTTTTTGGTAGATAATCGTTTGTTTTTATTCACGCGTAATCATAGAAAGAAATATATTTTACTTTTGACTGCGCCACTCATTAAAAAATCATGCCCTTGATTGTTCGTGAATTTAGAACGATTATCTACCAAAACCAACGAATATCCTCTATTAACTGCATTATATCTTGCCTCGTTAAGTTGTTATTATGTTTCTCTGGTGCATATTAAACCATTAAGTAATTAAATAGCAATGTAATCAAATACAAATACTTGTTGGTATTTAATTTAAAAAATACGCTAAAGATAATTGTTATTTACACTTGTGCTGGGGATTCATTCTGGGCTAAGTGTGATGGTCGACGCGTCATTCTAGGCTAAGTGTGGTGGTCGACGCGTCATTCTGGGCTAAGTGTGATGGTCGACGCGTCATTCTGGGCTAAGTGTGATGGTCGACGCGTCATTCTAGGCTAAGTGTGGTGGTCGACGCGTTATTCTGGGCTAAGTGTGATGGTCGACGCGTCATTCAGCCTGTTCAAGCCTCAAATGATTTGTTTTGACCGTTCCAAGACGATGGCCCCCAGCTATAATCACGTTGATATTACATATCTTGCTACATGTATCCTCGGGGCAATGTGTTACTTGCTTTAAATAAAAGACCAGGAGGTGTATACTATCTATATTTATTTATCTCCTGATAATATTGATGGAGTTTCATTATTCGTATACGTCATACAGGGATTATGTAAACGAGTCGGCAATCCATGTCCTTCTGTGCTGGGCAGTGTTAATATGTTGTGTATATAAGTAAAGCTTAATTTTAGCTCTTTACTGGCTTGTTCTGTTTTAAATCGTTCACATTTGTATGAAGGTATATAAGAGCCAAGTGATAATCGCATAAGGTTCGCGAAAAAATGGTTGATGACTACGTAAAAATCGTGTTCTTTTTATTCTTCAACACAAGAAAAAAATGAAGAGGGGTTTAAAGGGACTTGTTCACAAACTTTGGCAAGTTTAGAAATATGTCACTAAATGCTTTAAAATGATAATGTAAACATCGTAACTAAAAAGCTCCAGTATAAAACAAGAATTATAAGAAAGAAAAACACTAAACCTGGACTCGAACCATTGACCCTTTGAGTAAAAGCCTCACGCTTAAACCACTCGGCAATTCGTACTGTTACAGTTGGACAAGTATTTTATACTTTATATACGCATACCAGGTAGTGTCACAAAAGATAACGATAACAGTAGAACTCTCCAAATTATTCAATCGTTTCTCATTTGTAACTCTTTATAATTTTCAGGTTTTTTAATCGTCTAAAGATGCATAAAATGAATAATTTAGAGCATGGTAAATGTTCAGTGTTATTGTTTCCTCTTAGATAACATAACTACTACGAACATTTGCAATCTGAAACCTTTTTTTTTCAATTTTGTTAATTTACCAAACCGTGAGAAGGTTCCTTTAAGCTGAAAGCATGTTTTCTGCCTGGTCGTTCGTGTGGCTTCGGGTTTCATGTCCAGAACGCATCTCGAACATTTTCAGTGTTTTTATCTTGAAACTTTATAGGTAAATATGTGCAAATCTGAACGTCCGTCCGCCTGTCCGAACTTAAATGTTATTTCTCTACTCAGTATTGTATACGTTCTAACAATATGCTATATGTATGGTTTAAACTTTCTGCACAGATCATACACAAAATGTATACTTGTAGAATTTTGTTTAACTTTTTTCAACTAGTGTCAATGAATAGTGCACAGGATTTACACTTAAAGAATCTTAAGTTATATTCGTGATTGAAAGAATACCGGAGTATCCAATATTCCACTAAATTGACAATGTGAAAGACCTTCGTTAAAAAGAACAATTTTTATTACCAATCCAACTTGATTTTTCACAAATGACAGCTGATTGTTTGACCATTTTCATTAAATACGTTATATATTATTAAAATTAATTGTCTATACAAAACAGACATTTACTTAAACAATAACAAAATAACTAAACATGTCTATACATGAGTGTTTGTAGCCAAAAAAATCAAAAGCATCTGTCTTGTATATTTTCCACATATGAACTGACACGTTAGTTTAATAACTTAATAAACCATGTACATATGGTTTACAGCTACATGTATAATAGCTTTACATATTTCTTCACTCAAGCATTGCGCCCGAAAACATCGTATTATAATTTCCATAGTATTCTCCCGATGACTCGGCCGCCTGACGCACCCTGATGACGTCACCACTCTGAAGCTCCACGACCAGCGTCATCGACGACGTTGCCCGCTCTATTGCCCCGTAACCGGAAGTAAGACGCGCCAACATGTCGCCATTTCCTTCGACGACAGCGGAAACAGTTTTGTGAAACTGTGCCCGAACCGTCACAGAGAAAAGATAGATTCCCGCAGAGGGCGCCTTGAATTCCCCAGATCTCGAATCAAAACCACTTCCGGTATTCAATAGAACATTATCAAAGAGAAGCGTTTCACCGGACCGGAAGTGCGTATGAGAAGAAAGGCTCGCGGAGAATGCCACCCCGCCATCCGGTATATCTGTACCGTCAATGTTAAAGACCGTCTCTGAAATAAGAGTGTTTTCAAAATTAAAACATGAAATATCAGAGGACATCGCGCTCGACTTGTTCTTGCTCTCGTCAGAGTTTCAGGCGCTTTCATCTAAGCCTAACTGATTGTATAATAGGTAAGTTATTTAAGCTATGTTGTTAATTTTTTTCTAATTTGCAAATATCCTACGAGACACTTAAATCTTGATTTTGACTGGAAACCACTTTTTCTATATTATCAGTGACTTTTACTGTTGATCTTGGTACAATGTGGCGTGTTCTGAGAAAACTGGGCAAAATGCTTGTGCCTAAATTGTCATCCCAGATTAGCCTGTGCAGTCCGCACAGGCTAATCAGGGACGACAATTTCCGTTTTTTTGGAATGTTTCGTTTAAATGATGTCCCTTCTTAGCAAAAATCCAGTTTATGCGGAAAGTGTCGTCCCGGATTAGCCTGTGCGCACTGCACAGGCTAATCTGTGATGACACTTTACGCAAAAGCATTTTGCCCAGTTTTCTCAGAACACGCCACAAATATGCCCTATATGCAACCAAAAATGAAGCTGTTGTACAATAGATTAATGCTTGCATCCCAATAGCTTAATTCGAGATATTTAGTTGAAATCATGTTTCTATATTTAGTAAAGGAGACCTTGATTACACCCATTTCATGCAAATTACCTGGTTATAAAAAAAAGACAAACATGAGTGCTTTAATATCTACTCACAGGATATCTTGACCTTTAACAAACACAACCTACCTGTATATGCAAACCCATGTTAGATAGAATGTAAGGCATTTATGTACGTAGTGACAATACAATAGCTGATTTTGTTATCAAATATTTTAGCGGAAAGCATTTATCAATTTTTAGTAATAGTGACCTTGACCGCATCTGCAATCTCAAATACAGTTTTGATGGAATGCATATGCCCGGTTTTCTCACGACGCTCCACAAATGTATTCTTCAGTTATTGCTGAACTTTTTTCCATATTTACTAAACATAACCACAACCAACGATGCGCAACCCACTTCTAGTTCTGGATACAAGGTATTTATGTAAGACGTAAAATTACAATAACTCAATTGGTTTTCGCGAAATGAAGTTGACGCCTTTTCGCTATTTTGAGTAACAGAGACCTTGTCCTCGACCACCCCATACGCAGGGTTTGTACATTTTTGTTTGTAAAAATATCTAAGTTTGGTGAGCTGTAACCCGTCTATACATATACTTTATACCGAAAAACGTTAACCAGTTTTTACAAATAATAAAATAGAGTTACCTTCCTTTAATACGAGGAATAGATGTTTTATGTTCGCATTATATCCGTCAAGCCACTCCTGAGAAACTAGCCTATCGAAAAACTTTAACCTAGCTCGGACACCGACGCGTCTACCGACACCGACAACGGGCGAGTAGAATAGTTTGCATTGTCGATAAATCTTGATGTTCGTTATGAACCCTTTTCAAAAGAAGAAAATACGTCATTTTAAGTGTGCACACTTGCTTTATTTTCTTTTTTTACCATAAGGAAGTCTAATAAAATACGTGTAGCACACATAGACCTAAATATGTTAGCTATTTAAAAGACCAAATAACGTCATTATTAACTTACATATTGAGGTCAAATACTGCTACTTGTAAGCTGTTTTTATACATGTTTTACCAAGCACTCCACAAGTGTCTTAAATATCAATTTTTCTGGGCAGTTCCTATAGGCCAGGCGATGCGTTGCGTGCTTGATTGTCTGTGTTTATATGCTTTTAGCCCAATAAACAACTCTGTGTTGTTTATATATTTCTTCAACAACTCACGTTTTTCAAACTGGCGCGTCATTTTCTCGAGGCGGGCGATCCTGGTTGCGATAGCCGCCACTTCCTGTTCCCTCCGCCGGAACTCACCCTGCTGCTCCAGACGGAGACCCACTGCTCCCCTTAGCGCACTCAACTCCTTCGGGGCGAACTGGCTCATTTCCGGTTTCACGTGCTTTACTGAAAGACATGAAATAAATTAAATATAATAATATTATACCTTAATAATGTACATGTTAATAACATCACATTGCTTCTGTTGCTGCGTATATTAAAATATGATCACTAGGGCATTTCTTTTGAACTCTGCTAGTTTGTTATTTATGGTGCAGTATTGTATAAAATTAGGAATGTTCATAAAATACAAAAAGATTATCACAAGCATACTTCTACTTACTTTGCATGACATCATAAAATAGCATGTAACATACAGTCACCTAGTGCAAACAATGTACACGCTTCAACGGTTTTTTGTTTATGCTAACATCCCCTGATAACAATCAAAGCGCTGAAGGCACTGAAGTTGTTCGCTATTGCATAATCTTAGACGCAACTCAGTTTTAAAAAGTATGTTATAGCTTTTTATATCACAAGTTTGAAATGAACAAAACCCATTCAAATGTATAAAGAGTGTGTCTTAAAGCACAGGTCGAGATGTGGTGCACTGTTTATCCTTATATTTATGTTATAGAGATAACTTAGACAAAATAACAACAATATGTCTCTTTTTTCGCAATTGGTTGCTGCGCTTGCAACCATCTTTAGAATTTTGGTTGCCTTGCTAAAGAATAGCAAGCCTAGAATCATGAACATGTTGTGTTATGTGTATCTAATTCTTTATTTATTTTCTTTAAATTATTCAGCAACAATTTTGCCAACATGACAGACTTTTAATGTATCATGTCTTGTTGTGAGCCGGAATTGAATCATTTCCTAGGCCTAATTGATCCACAGCCAATTTGTATTTTATGTTTAATTGGATTGAGTTGTTTCAAGCTTTGAAAAAGCTAGTTGTCCTGCTTTTTAGCCCAACTGTAACCAACTTTTGAAATTGAGTTTCCTGGGCTTAAATCTACTGGCCCCAGGCTAACAGGCAACCACTAAACCTGTAAGTTATACATGATGTAAGATCTGACAGTGTATTGAACTCATTCAATTTGCAAGTCTGAAGACATTAAAGGACCTTTTCACGTTTTGGTAAATTGACAAAATTAAACGATTTAATAATTTGGAGAGTTCTGTTGTTGTCGTTATATTTTTTCATACTACGAGGATTGCTTATATAAAGTATAAAATACATCTCTCACTATAAGAGCACGGATG
>VMBQ01001320.1:25388-48370 GCA_007657795.1 Dreissena rostriformis | reverse complement strand
TCAAGACCTCAGCACTATGGACACGGGCCTTTAAGAATGATCGAGACCTCAGCACTATGGACACGGGCCTTTAAGAATGATCGAGACCTCAGCACTATGGACACGGACCTTTAAGAATGATCGAGACCTCAGCACTATGGACACGGACCTTTAAGAATGATCGAGACCTCAGCGCTATGGACACGGACCTTTAAGAATGTTCGAGACCTCAGCGCTATGGACACGGACCTTTAAGAATGATTGAGACCTCAGCGCTATGGACACGGGCCTTACACGCAACACGTCGTTACCAAATAGTGATCATTAGTGGAGTTATTTTAAATAAGCCGATGAATGATAAAGTTACATTATTCACACACTGTGTGCTCCTATTTCAGCCTCGTTCTGGGATAGCTGGGCTTTAGCCATGTGCACAGTCCGCAAAGACTAATCAGGGACGACGTTTTTTTTTCGTATTTTTCGTTTAAAGGCAGTCTTAGCGAAAATCCAGTTTAGGCGGAAAGTGTTGTTCCTGATTTACATGCGCGGACTGCATGTGCTAATTTGGGACGATTCTTAACGCCCATGCATGCATTAAGCCGCCACTTATTCCCAGAGCGAGGCTTATATGTTTTATCATGCCCATATTTGACCTTTGATTTCTAAATTGTGTCGCGTTCTCAGAAAACTGGGCATAATGCTTGTGCGTAAATTGTCATCCCAGATTAACCTGTGCAGTCCGCACAGACTAATCAGGGACGACACTTTCCGATTTTATGACATTTTTCGTTTAAACGAAGTCTCTTCTTAGCAAAACTCCAATTTAGGCGGAAAGTGTCGTCCCTGATTAGCCTGTGCGGACTGCACAGGCTAATCTGGTATGACAATTTACGCACAAGCATTAAGCCCAGTTTTCTCAGAACACGACACATATTAAATGCACACCACCGGCAATTTCTACATGCAGTACATGTTTTATTTTTATTAGAATTGCCCGATGAATGCTGACGTTACAGTCCGACCCAGCTCTGTACGGCCAGTATGGCCACATTTGCGCCCGACTCGTAATAATGACCCTGGCCATTGATCCAAGGAAATGTGTTTTGCACGCGACACGCTAAACACGTCGGGCAAACTATATTTCAAATGTATTGTATATAATGAAATAACAGTCCGGACAAGCCGTATTATATGTCCTAATTTGACCTTTGACTGTTAAGAGTCACATTGACCTTCGAACTATGGAGACGGATCCCTTACCTGACACACCGACTCCACATTGTAAACATTCGAAGTTAGTTATTTTAACATTGTGTGGTAGGTTTGGACATGCCTGATTTAGTTTTCATCTGAGTTTCGTTCTGGGAAAACTGGGCTTAATGCATGTGTGAAAAGTATCGCCTCCGATTAGCCTGTGCAGTCCACACTGGCTAATAAGGGACGAAACTTTCCGCCTTACCTGTATTTTCGGGTAGATGAGATTTCCTTTAAACGGAAAATTCCATAAAAGCCAGGCTAATCTGGGTTACACTTTACGCACGTGTATTAAACCCAGTTTTCCCAGAGCGAGGCTCGTTTGCTTAAACCGGTAAAAACACAAGAAGACTATAATAGTGGAGATTCATATTGAATAATGAATATTCGTGTACTGGTAACCATGGATATTTATTTTAACATGAAAACAAAACTTGCGACATTACTATCGCAAGCGTGTGTTTGGAACACAATTGACACATATGATATTGATTAAATGAAAAATACCGACATGTAAAATTTAGCAAATATGCCAAAAGATGGTATATGAAAAGCATATTATAAATATAATACATATGGGTGACTTTTCAACCATTACATTTCTAACAATGCAATTTGTTCTATCCAAGATTTATTTCTATGTATCTTGCGACAATGTGCTTTTTAACAAAAACAACAGTTCAAAAAGGTCCTATAAAATTGAATTGCATATTTGCATATATGCCTTGTATTCACAGCTCGAAGAAAATTGAAATAAATAATAATAATTTAATGTAAGTAATTATTCTGAAACAAAAAAAATAATTTAGATTATGGATTTCAAAACAACCAACACTTCTAAAAGACACACATGAACACTTTAACGGAATTCAAAACCATCAACACTAAATGGACAAAACATTTCTGTGAAACGTTAAACTAAAAAAACTTTTTTCACTGATTAACTACGAATAATCTAAATGAATTCAGTTTCAATATTCGTTAAAAAAAAGATATTGCAAAATGGCATTTACATGTGTGCGTACGAATATATTGTGTAACACAAGGAAATAAAATAAATTAATAAAACATTAAATAATGCAGAGCATTCATAAAACATCAATCTTTACTACAACATAATACAAGTTTCAAGTTTAATTTTTGTGATACTTGTGGTGCTGTTCACAATACTCATATGCACCATTTTGACATGCGCTAGACCCACACAATAGTACAGTCTAATCTAAAGGCTTCCGAAATTTGACGGACATTGCCGATCAGTCGCGACTCACACAACTTTGTCGCGTGACGTTTAGTAGCCAGAGTAGAACGCGTCTGGTTCGATTCTACGGCAAAGAAGCACTGAGAAAACAAGTCCGATGAGCTGAAACCAAACAAGGCTATCATTGATAAAACTTTTTTTTACAGCATTAAATGGTGTATATATTGTCTTCAAATTTATTTATTTTTTTTCGTTATGCAATTGTGACAAAAGCTCGACAATCATAAATTAAGACTGCTGACAATGCTATTTTTCACTTGTATGTTTCATGGTGTATACTTTAGCCATAGCGAGTTCACTGAAAGTAAATAATGTATGCTTATAAGCTAACGACACGGGAAATTAATGTGTAAGAACGTAATCAACTATAACAAAAAATCCTTCCGTTTAATTTTAAAACGTATAATATATGAACCTCGCTCTGGGAAAACCGGGCTTAATTCATGCGCGTAAAGTGTCGTCCCAGATTTACCTGCGCAGTCAGCACAGGCTAATCAATGACAAAACTTTTCGTATAGACTGGATTTTCGTTTAGAAGAGACTTTAGTTAAACGAAAAATTCCATTAAAACGGAAAGTGTCGTCCCTGATTAGCCTGTGTGGACTGCAAAGGCTGAAATGACACTTTACGAATATGTACTAAGCCCTGTTGTCCCAGATCGAGGCACATGTGTACTTACCATGACGACGACCCCTGCAATGGCGGACACCCCTATGATGACGGCGTGTGTCTGGATGTACTGCACGAGCTCGTCATAGCAACCCTGGCAACATCAATTACAACAACTGCATGGTTGTACATAAAGAATACATTTCCAACATATTACGCGAAGTATTTCATTGTTAAATTGCCAATTCGAGTAAACGACTCGAAATAAAGTAGTCCCAATATGGTGAAAATAGTTTGCGATGTTATTGTTAATGTTGTCAAGTCGTGAATGCTAGAAGCGTGTTCATTTTTGCATTATGATGTTCCTCAAACATATGTTTTATGGTTTAATTTATACTGATTGGATTTCGAAATAGTTGTGATTTATATATAAGCATATCAAGATCGATTATAACATTATAAAAGTTTTCAATATAACGTTGAATATAGCTATCTTTTCAAGTATTATAAGTTGAGGCATATAGGAAGCTATTATGCAGTTACAGGTATGGCATAGTATAACTTTTCAATGAAATATATGCAGTGTAGATCTAACACGCTTCAATGTACCGGAAACCTTTACTTCTTACTTAAATGATTGACTTTGATTTTCGTTTCGTTCTATTGTGTTGGCAGGTTTGAAGAAGGTCACGAAAGAACGACACATATACCCACCATAACGACAAAAAGGGGCGCAAATGCGACATTATTACATAATTATATCGCCCTTTTTGTCTTTCTAGTCTGTTCTCGTATTGGCGACATTCTAACCCGCCAACGGTATAATAGAAATCCGCCGGCATACTGTCTAGTACAATTATCAATAACATATAAAAGTTTGCTACTGTATGGAAAGTATATTTTTAAATAGCAATATAAAACGAATTTCTGCACAATTCAGAAATCTAGAATAAAAAAAGTATGATTGGTAAACAGTTTTATAAAAAAAATGTATCAAAACTACGCTAAAATCAGCATAATGTAGCCTCCGCCGCACATACCCGGATGTAGAGATGTGGGTTGGTGTTCATGGTAGCGGTGAAGGGCGGGCTTTGTTTAACGCATCAGTCGAACAGTGTTGTCTTTTACATGCACCAAAAGAAAATTGTCGTGTTTTCATTTCAAATAAAAAAAATCAGATCGAAATATCTGCAATGATTTTTTGTTAAGTTTTACATATATTTTGTTTAAACCAGAGTTTCAGTTTGGATCTTTGGCGCAACTATAATATTGACACGTTACACACAACTGTAGTAAGTGATGCGTTCCAGAAAAAAAACTCTAAGCGAATAGAAAACCGTTGTATTATTGCTGCTCCTGTTTGTTTTTGTTGTTTTTCTTTTAATACAAAATCATAATTCTTTATGTCTAAATCATACTCTTTCAACGTTTTACAATTTTGCATATACTAGTATTCAAATATAACTTTAGAGCATTTGAATATTTTTAATCAAAGAGTGCGTTTATTGCGCATTATGATTGGTGGGGGTATTGAACAGGAGAATTCGAATGCCATAAAGGCTACATACCAGTCTCAAAGCCCTTGTACCATGCGCTATGTCTATAAATAGCCCATGACGTCGTGCTGTTGATGTTTCCGGTAACGCCACAACACTTCAGCTGCAAACAAATAACAAAATTTAATTAACATACAATTGTACATGTAGATTTGTTTTCCATGTCTTTGTAAACGACCGAAACGGTCGTAAAGATATACTTAGTGCACATTTTTAGTCCGATCCCCTCCGGTGAAACACATGTAAGTTGGGCTACTTATTAAATATATTAAAATCTCTCTGCAATCACCTTAAGCGTTTATCATAAACAACTGCTTCACATTCGTTACACACAAAATACAAGCACGCGCTGCACGAGATTACCGAACTGTTTGGTATATACTTTTGTATGTCACGTCAACAGGAAGTTGTTTCATCAGTCAATGTTTGAAGGTATGTCATATTACTAAGACTTAACAAAAAAAATCTTTTAACAAAGGGAGTGAGTGGTATGATAAACAGAACAACTGGTTACTGCCTGGTGGTTAGCATCGTCATTATTTTATTCTTAGCCTCACCTTCTTTATTACAAAACGATCAGCATGTAACCTGTTATTCTCTATATGTACCTCTCGCTGCAGCCAGTTCCAGAAGTCTGTGATGACGCGGTTGTCCGAGTGGTGCTGCAGGTCCACTCCGTACTTCTGGATGAGCACGTCCTCCATCGTGTGGATCACGTCACCCTCCATCTGAACACGGGGAGACAGCATACAGTTTGTCAACCAGTTCCGGATAATCAACAGTTCCGATTAATTTGTATTTAATTTTCCAGAATGCCACAATAAAAACAAAATGATAAGTGTCTAAGCTATACATAAGGTAAAGGAATAAATTAACAAAGTTTTAGCAAGAAAGCTTTTGTTTTATGCTTGCAGGGGGGATAAATGCGGCAAAAAGTTAACCGTAACTGATTGAATGAGTTATGTTTTGAAATGTGCATATGGATATAGAAGGCTTTATTATTTTAAAATAAACTTTTTGCTGATTGAAAACAAATGCCATGACAATCTTTTGAAATACTCATTCTGTAAGTTGAATGATTTTTAATAATTTCCCGAAGGGTTAACTTTAATTGGCTATTTTTGACAAAAAACTGCATCTGCCGTCTGGCCTTACCTGTTATCGTACAAAATAAATTTTACCCTTTATTTTTACATCTTCTCACATTGAAACTTAATCCCGAAAGAAATTATTGTGGTCAAAAGAATTAACGTTTTTTTCGGGTGATTCTAAACTGGTTGACTGACTGAAGTGGATATGAGTCACGCTCTGGGAAAACTGGACTTAATGCATGTGCGCTAAGTGTTGTCCCAGATTAATCAGGGACGAAACTAAACGCTTGTATGGAATGTTTCGTTTAAAGGAAGTCTCGTCTAAACGAAAATCCGGATAAGACGGAAAGTGTTGTCCCTGATTAGCCTGTGCGGTCTGAACAGGCTAAACTGAGACGACACTTTACGCACATGGAGTAAGCCCCGTTTTCTCAGAGCGAGACTGAATTATGTAGGTCAGTTTAAAGTACCTGATCGAGTGTAGCAAGCATGATCGAAAAGTGAGTGGAATAAAAAAAATTGTTCGGAAGAAGTTAAGTTCATTCGGGTAATTGGCAACAACAACTGCTGTACGCCTATTGCAATGCACGCGAGCACGTACCTTGTTTCTGAAGACGAAGACGATGATGGCCGCCGCTACCAGCACGAGGACCAACACGGACAGAGAAAAAATGAACTGAAAAGCAAGTATAAACATGATATATTGAGTCTCGCTCTGGAAAAAAACTGTGTTTATTGCATGTGCGTAAAGTGTCGTCCTGGATAAGCCTGTGCAGCCCGCACAGGCTTCTCAGGGACGACACTTCTCGCCAAAACTGGATTTCCGCTAAGAATACGCTTCCTTCAAACGAAAAATAGCATAAAAGCAGAAAGTGTCGTCCCTGATTGGCCTGTGCACGAGAGTGAGTGAGTGAGTGAGTGGGAGCGAATGAAAACGATCGGTTTACTTACAGATCCCAGCATCCACCGGCTCTCCCGGATGACGCCGCAGCATCCACACATGGAGAGGAGGAGCAGCACGCCGCCGGTGGCGATGAGCGCGTACGCCGCGATGAGGTACAGCTCCGTGCCGAGCACTTCCGACACCTGCTTGGCGCCATAGTCGGAGCCCAGAATATACACACCCAGACCCAGGAGGCCGCCGCCCGCCAGCTGTGAGAGGGGCATACGTCAATGTAAATGGGAATACGTTCATATAGGCGTTTGTGTGAAAAAGAGTTGCCGCAAAAAGCGTATGATAATTGATTTAAAAAAAGATGCTCATGATCATGGGCGTATTTATATTGCACTATATACCGGTATATACTGATTGAAACGGACGTTTTCAGAGATACCGATCGTATGTACATGACATGTAGATAATCTTAAGCCACACAACTGAGATGTAACAATCGTAAGAAGAATCCTGTTGTGACTTACTGCTACACTCATGGGTATATTTTTTTCCATATAGTTCTGCAAATCTTCTAGAGTCAACAAATTCCAAAATAATAATGACAATTGAATCATACATATTGTATAGAACATATAAATCGTGTTACTTACAAACACTATGAATGAGAACAACAGGTTTGCATATCTCAGGAATTGGTGACATCCCGTGCTCATCTTGTTGCGACCTAAAATCAACCATAAATCGTTCAAAATACACCATGTATTATACCTATTATACAATTAATTTATTTAAATTAAAACTTACACGAATATTGTTGAGTTAACATAACAACAATAACCTAGTCCATAAAGTTATCTACCATGTATTTGAATATACATGTATATAAAAATATGATGTGATTGATCAGCGCTTTGGAAAAAAAACGGTCTTAATACATTTGCGTATAGTGTCGTCCCAGATTAGCATGGTCAGTCCGCACAGGCTAATCAGGGACGTCACTTTCCGCTTTTATTGTAGTTTTTGTTTAAAGGCAGTCTCTTTTTAGGGAAACTCCAGCTGAGAGTAAAGTGTCGTCCCTGCACATGCTTATCTGGAACGACACTTAACGCGCATGCATTAAAACCCCGTTTTCCCAGAGCAAGACTCTATTACATGCTACACTGCGAGAAGAAATCAAACGCATACGAGAATGAGTCGAGCAAGTCATTGGAAACATATAGTTTAATAATAAGATATAAATATTATTAATAATATAATTATTTTATTAAATAATATACTCACGTGTCATTGTATCCAGACGATTAAGTGATCTCAACGGACAAAATACACCGAATAATTTATCACTTAAACATACACTAATTAAACGTATATCGCACACTATTACTCTACAATCAAACACAACCTGTAATGATAAATATTAAATTAAAACGCGGAAGAACACTTTTAATTGTTTTACCCTGGGGCGTTTAGGGCAGTGGTGAACATTTTAAAAGCCGACCGTTAACGATGTACGTAAGATAAACATTTGTAACCATTTGTCGAGAAGATGATACAAATATTAAACTTTAAACTTTACCGCCGAATGACATATGTTAGCTGTTTATCTTTCGTTGACCGTACATTGAATTTAATACGCGATTTGTCAAGAAATCAATAATTAATGAGGAGCGACACTTGCTTGAAATGCAGTCAAATTAGTCATGATATTTACGCTATTGTTAACCCTTTGATCAGACATATTACGACAAAAGTGTAACTCACATAGAAACATCTAAAGGGGAAATTTTTATTTATCGCCAGAATTATGACAGAATGCTATTAAAATTCAATTCACCTTTCTATACAGAGGTACGGACTGACCGACATACTGCCCGACGGACTGGAGGACGGACGGACGGATATATTCCCACCATTGAGAAATCGACACATCGATAAAACACGAATAAATTAAATTTATGCCTTCATTGTCTTGGAATTTCTCGTAAGCCATTGTATTTTTAGGACTATCATAAAGAGAAGATATAAAACTGAAAATCAGCCGCGTCATGCGAAAAAAATGGTTTAATGCCATATGCGACCGGAGTAGCTCCAGACCAGCGTCCGCGCAATCTGATCAGGAGCTACCCTGTCCGCTTGTTTGACCACAAAACCTTGCGTGACTTTATGGCGGACAGGGTAGCTCCTGCTAAGACTGCTGGAAAGCACAAGCTGGTCTGGAGCAACGCTGGCCGCATATGACATAAGACCCCTTTTCGAATGACGCAGCTCATATTAGAATATTAAACCACTTTGTGATTTAAGCTCAACATCAATGTTCGAACAAAATGAATCTGCATTTTTATACAAGACGACCATCAACAACTGTCTGGACTGTTAAACTTTTTAATGTAACCGGACTGTACTACTATGGAAAATATGTCAAATCTGTGACCAACAACAGGGAATCCTCGTTGAACGGAGGGCAATAAGAAGAATGTTGGTTTATATCAAGTTGGTTTCCATAATAGAAATTTGAGGAACTCAGCTTAACATGGAAACAGCAAACGAACAAAAAAAAATGAAATGAAAGCAGTATCTTAACGAGAAGTATGATTTTGGTGCAAAATGTATTACTATATTTTTCGATATGCTGAAAATATATACTTTTTACAAGAAATAGATCAGTGTACAGCAAAGTAATGAACGAACCTCCCCTTTATGAACCAGTACAGTACTCATGTGAACGATTTCAGATACGTTTGAAGAATGAAAACGGTGATCGTTGATAGGCCAGCACGCGTGTTCAAATATCGTAAATATATAAGTGGGTCCTGCTCGTTTACGAGCAAACTCCTTTTGTTGACGATGTATTCAGGGAACCAATGCGATGGCAGATTACTCAATCTCCCAAGCACTTGGACACTTTAAACCACACATCAAATATCAGTCACAAAGAACAACTCTAAAATAAGTCATACAGACCCCTACTCAAGAATCAGTTATAAAGACCAACTCAGGAATCAGTCATACAGACCTACTCAATAACCAGTCATAAAAACCAACTCAATAGTCAATCACAAAGACTAACTAAAAAGTCAACCACAAAGACTAACAAATGGTTCAATCACTAACACTAACTCAATAATCAATATAATACTAACTCGATAACCAATCACTTACACTAACTCAAGAATCAACCGAAGACTAACTGAATAAACAATCACAAAGACTAACTCCAAATCAACCCCAATGGCCAACTCAAGAATCTATTGCAACTAGAAATGTGTCACGGACTCTCACACGACGCATGTTTGGAAACAGAAAAATCCACTATATATTTTACAGTAAACAAAAAGACAAAATACCATAATTCTGCAAAGCCCGTCGCAGTCAACAGTGTTTTCTTGAAGATCATCTACCGTACACATTAAGGTCATTCAACTGTGAAAGTTTGAGAGAGCCATGCCAGTAGTTAAAGAGGAGTTGAAAATACAAGCTTCGGGACACTTACAAATCAATCACAAATACTACCTAAGATTTTTATCATAGACTAACTCAATCACTCAAGATATCTCACTCACAGATTTTGGTCATACACATAACAAAAACATAGTTACTGACTAATAAAACGATAAACGCATTTAAAAACCAATGTCACATACAGATGTATACTTAGAGATTGGCGAGGCGATACTTGTGAATCAATACTTGACCTTTTATGTCGCTATATTATACAGGATTATCCGTATTAATATCCCATAAAGGTATCAGCCAAAAATCAATTAACGTCAAAATCTCGGCTAAACAACTTGCGAAAAGTAGAAAGTATACGCGATCTATATTCGCCTACTGGTTCGGCTACTTACCTGTACTCGAGGACCCGAGTCCCAGCGTATCCTTGCTGTCACCGCGTTCCAGCCGCCGGCCTTTCCTCCCAAGGTTCCCGTACTCCTGCCGGCGGAGGCGGTCGAGCTTCACGCTGTCGTCGTCGGCGTAGTCTATCTGCGGCTGCAGGGGCTGGTCGCGACCGAAGTACAGGTAGAACTCGGGCTGGTAGGAGGCTCGGGTTGCGAACAGCTTCATCTGCGTGTCCGGCCAGCTCGAGTAGGCGGCCATGTTGGGGTAGCTCTTTAGAACGCCTTTCGTAATCCAGTATAGAGACGTTGAGTAAGTTCTTTTTGAGGTTCCGTATGCCTCTTGAGAAAAACACTTGAGACAATATAGTTGAACTGATAGGTTTATCCCTCGTGCTTTTTTTGAACGAACTGTTTATTTGATTATCCAGTCGAGACATTGACAAACTAGTATTTTAATGTAAAAAAAGGCATCATAGGAAGTACACTCGATACAATATAGTTTTACATTGAAAGTTGTTTCATCTATACTTAGTTCGTTTTGCAAACGTGCGTGGTTATAATTAGTTTTTGCCTTGCAAAATATTCGTTGAGGTCTAATATTAACGTCATGGTGTGAGTGCGAACACTAGACCCCCTAAAAATATAGCCCGAATACCACAACATTATGCTGTATCAATTAATATTGTCAAAAATCAACAAAAGAAAATGATTACATGTATATTAAAAATCTTATTTCGCATTGTGAAATGTTAACGTGTTACGTATGTATAGGATGGCCAACTGTGTGAATCACCGTTATACTTAAAGATGTCTTACATACAAAGAAATGATTAGGCAACCCAGTATAATCTTTCATCCTCCATACACCGTGTGCACTGATCGCGCGCAACGGAACATCTCAATTATGCAAATCACTGATTAATCCCGTCTATAGCGCGCTATTTCTCCATTTAAATTTTGAACACTTTCCCACATCTGTTTCTCCTACAAACGTCAAACATACACGCCTTCCCATTCGAGTTCAAAGACACAAATCCTTATTTCCTATACGATATTAGAAAACAGGTTAACGAAATTGTTCGCCAATGTGAACTTCGAAACATAAATCAAGACAATTCACTGTTACACAAAGCTGTTCATTTATTGGCCTATGTGGAACTAGATCACTGCTTTACAGTGCTGTTCATACACATGTACATAGTTAAAAATGAGCATAATTATGCATGATTCATGATATATATGCGTATATTGTTCAAGCTGTCACATTTGCTACAACAGTTATTATCGACGAACATTGATTAATCGCAATGGTTCGTTTAATTTTCCCAATATTATAACAACATTCATAATAAACATTTAAATTAAACAATTTCTTGCAAAAAAAGGTACGAACAAATGAAGCTTCTCCACATATACAAAATCCGTGACAATTAATTGGGAATAAACGATCCCGCTAAAATTAATCAGATATTGAAATACAACACGCAATAATCCACAGTACGGCATTTTCGCAGTTGTCACATTGTGTTTTTGTATGATGTTTCTAACGCAGCAAATAAGCCACCAAAATCAACTAACAACGTTGACTTACTCAACAAACAAAGCCATGTAAAGAAAACAGCTAATTGTATCTTTAATCCGAAAAGTACCATCGAGCCATACCCACCGAAATCGCGGTGTCGTATTTATTTAAGGAAGCATCTTTTTGTGCGTTTGTAAAATGGAATCTTAAAACTGGGCGGTCATGTGATACAATTAGCTGGCGAAATGATTTGTTTCGTCAAATACTAGATGTAGTTGATACCTGTGTTATTTTCATTTAAACTTGCTTTAAATTTACAATTATGTTGTCTGGTTTGCCATTGATAATGTTAATGGTAATTAAATTGAAATGCATTCTCTTATTTGAACTGTGATGCTATGAGGTTAATTATTTACATTTAAATGTTTCGAAAATAACTCTGAACCACGTGTGAGGTTTGGACTTCTTTAAAAACCGGTTTAAACCTGCAACGCTTTGCATTGACTGTTCCAAGGCTGTGACCCTGTTGTGTGTTTTCATAGTTAAAACCCATTTATTTTAGCTCGATTTCATCGAAAGCCTAAGGCTTCAGGCCCGTACCCAGGCCATTCCCCCCAAATCAAGTCAAGTCAAGTAATATTTATTTATAAAGTCGGGGTTTTTAAACATGATAAACACAAGCTNAATAATCCACAGTACGGCATTTTCGCAGTTGCCACATTGTGTTTTTGTATGATGTTTCTTACGCAGCAAATAGCCACCAAAATCAACTAACAACGTTGACTTACTCAACAAACAAAGCCATGTAAAGAAAACAGCTAATTGTATCTTTAACCCGAAAATTGCCATCGAGCCATACCCACCGAAATCGCGGTGTCGTATTTATTTAAGGAAGCATCTTTGTGTGCGTTTGTAAAATGGAATCTTAAAACTGGGCGGTCATGTGATACAATTAGCTGGCGAAATGATTTGTTTCGTCAAACACTAGATGTAGTTGATACCTGTGTTAGTTTCATTTAAACTTGCTTTACATTTACAATTCCGTTGTCTGGTTTGCCATTGATAATTTTAATGGTAATTAAATTGAAATGCATTCTCTTATTTGAACTGTGATGCTATGAGGTTAATTATTTACTTTTAAATGTTTCGAAAATAACTCTGAACCACGTGTGAGGTTTGGACTTCTTTAAAACCGGTTTAAACCTGCAACGCTTTGCATTGACTGTTCCAAGAATGTGACCCTGTTGTGTGTTTTCATAGTTTAAACCCATTTATTTTAGCTCGATTTCATCGAAAGCCTAAGGCTTCAGGCCCGTACCCAGGCCATGCCCCCAACCCAGCTGGCTCGCTCCAGAGTCCGTTAGATGGGTAGAATCAATACTTAGTGTCTTTAGGCGAGATCATAAGAACTCTCCCACAGTGGCTATCGAACCCGTGATCTACTATTACCACTACGCAATGTCAACAGTTATGTATTTCGTTGTCATGTCTAGGACGCTTGTTGGCCATTGGTTCTTTTATTTTATTATTATTTAGATCCCCCCCCCCTCCTGATTTTTAATGTAAGTCTTAATGTGTATATATTTTAAGATTATTTCGACAAACGCTTACGTTTGACAAATAGCTTATTTCATGTATATCCATAAAGGTTTAAACGTTTCGAGTGAATAATGCACACTTTTTTAAATACAAATTTCATAATCTGATGTCATACTCATTGGTTTTGAAAGATCTCAGAAATTCGGGTTCGAGCCTCGATCTCAATTCGTCTTATAATTGGTAGACAGAAAATAGTGTTCAAGAATTACGTCTATATTACATACAGCGACACGGTTTTGCACATAGACCCAGTTTCTGACGCATTCTTATGTAATAACGTAAAGGCAAACTACCCGGGTATTTTGTGAGTTGTTGAGAAATAAAACACAAGACATAATGCTAGCTCAACCAATCAACTTTATTATAAGGTAACATCGGTTATTGAAGGGTTCGAAGCACTAAGTGTGGTAACTATAGAAACACGGCACGTCAACCATAAGAAACAACATAGGAAAAATTAGTAACATAGCTCACGCAATGAATGCAACACAATAATATCATCGTTCTTACTACAAAACGATTTAACAAGTCTTTGTATACAATGAAGCACATTGTGACAATGTCAAATAAAGTGTAACTAAGGCAACACAAACTGTAACAAGTGTTCTTACCGAGTAATCATTAATTGAACGAGAACTGTTAAAGGAAAATAAACAAAACACACACGGAGAATAACTCTCTAAGAAATCCAAATATTCTACAATAATAACTTTACATAACCCAAATGAAATGGGCCTCTCTCTGAGAAAACAGGGCTTAATACATGTGCGTAAAAAGTGGTCACAGATTAGCCTATGCAGTCAGCACAGGCTTATCAGGGACGACACGTTTTGCCTGAACTAGATTTTTCGCTACCAAGAGAGTTCCTTTAAACCAAAAAAACAATAAAACCGGAAAGTGTCCCTGATTAGCCTATGCCTAAGCTGGGACGACACTTCAAGCACATGTATAAAGACCCGTTTTTCCCAGAGAGAGGCTCACTCGCATGTTAATAACACAAACCAAGAAACATAGACGGGCAGTCTATCTACACAGAGAGCACATGTCAGATAAAGGGAGCACTAATATTTTACATTTTGAGTACACAAATTTCAAGTCAACCATGCAACATCCACATTTAAATATTGTCCCCAAAGTCTAGGTATCGGTGCACAACAAATGAACTTTGTATTACACAAGTACATCTTATCAACTCAGAAACATAATATGTTGCATCAAGATTATCTTCCTTTATTATTATTTTTTGGCAAATGAATAATCACAGCATCACGTGGTTTGAACAACAAACTACCAGTTATACATTTATTACTTAAAACTCAACAAGAACAATACACTATCAACATACCTCTTTTAGTTTTGATTACATTCTGTGATAGTTTCTATAATATGTGTCGTGTTCTGAGAAAACTGGGCAAAATGCTTGAGCGTAAATTGTCGTCCCAGATTAGCCTCTGCAGTCCGCACAGGCTAATCAGAGATGACAATTTACGCCTAAACTGGATTTTCGCTGAGAAGAGACTTTAAACAAAAAATACCATAAAAGCGGAAATTGTTGTCCCTGATTAGACTGTGCAGACTGCAGAGGCTAATCTGGGATGACAATTTACGCTCAAGCATTATGCCCAGTTTTCTCAGAACACGACACATATAATATGCACTGCGTTAGGAGCCCCAGTAATCTTTCTTACTAAAATCGATAAAAACCATGTATTTTCATGCATGAAGAGGTTTCACTGATGAAGCACGTCTTTAAACATCTTAAGATAAAATAGGTGTCTCACAAATTATTTATATTAAATATAATGTAGTTTATTCAACTCAATTAACTAAGGAAACATGTTCAAACAAGAGATGTGTTTGTCAGAAACACAATGCCCCTTACTGCGCCGCTTTGAAATAAAATTTCTATCATTTGGCAGGTATAGAAATTATCTCCCTTTAAAGCTTATTACTTCCCTTGGATTTTGTTTTTTGATCTTTGACCTTGAAGGATGACCTTACCTTTCACCACTCAAAATGTGCAGCTCCATGAGATACACATGCATGCCAAAGATCAAGTTTCTATCTTTAATATTGCAAAAGTTATGACCAATGTTAAAGTTTTTGGACGGACAGACAGACGTACTGATAGTTCAACTGCTATATGCCACCCTACAGGGGGCATAAAAAGTGATAATATTGGCGTAGTTCAGTTCTTACAAAGTTATCTTAGAACAGGCAAACACAACAATCAAATACGATCAAGTATGGTTAAAAGTTTTCAAAGCTCAAAACAGTGCAAAATTTCAATAATTACAAGTTTATNAAAATCCCTTGATGAACGACATAGTTATGGCCCGGACAAGCTCATTTATGGCCATTTTTGACCTTTGACCTCAAAGTGTGACCTTGACCTTGGAGATATTGACGTAATTCTTTCGCGCGACACACCGTCCAATGATGGTGAACATATGTGCCAAATGATTTCAAAATCCCTTGATGAACGACATAGTTATGGCCCGGACAAGCTCATTTATGGCCATTTTTGACCTTTGACCTCAAAGTGTGACCTTGACCTTGGAGATATTGACGTAATTCTTTCGCGCGACACACCGTCCAATGATGGTGAACATATGTGCCAAATGATTTCAAAATCCCTTGATGAACGACATAGTTATGGCCCGGACAAGCTCATTTATGGCCATTTTTGACCTTTGACCTCAAAGTGTGACCTTGACCTTGGAGATATTGACGTAATTCTTTCGCGCGACACACCGTCCAATGATGGTGAACATATGTGCCAAATGATTTCAAAATCCCTTGATGAACGACATAGTTATGGCCCGGACAAGCTCATTTATGGCCATTTTTGACCTTTGACCTCAAAGTGTGACCTTGACCTTGGAGATATTGACGTAATTCTTTCGCGCGACACACCGTCCAATGATGGTGAACATATGTGCCAAATGATTTCAAAATCCCTTGATGAACGACATAGTTATGGCCCGGACAAGCTCATTTATGGCCATTTTTGACCTTTGACCTCAAAGTGTGACCTTGACCTTGGAGATATTGACGTAATTCTTTCGCGCGACACACCGTCCAATGATGGTGAACATATGTGCCAAATGATTTCAAAATCCCTTGATGAACGACATAGTTATGGCCCGGACAAGCTCATTTATGGCCATTTTTGACCTTTGACCTCAAAGTGTGACCTTGACCTTGGAGATATTGACGTAATTCTTTCGCGCGACACACCGTCCAATGATGGTGAACATATGTGCCAAATGATTTCAAAATCCCTTGATGAACGACATAGTTATGGCCCGGACAAGCTCATTTATGGCCATTTTTGACCTTTGACCTCAAAGTGTGACCTTGACCTTGGAGATATTGACGTAATTCTTTCGCGCGACACACCGTCCAATGATGGTGAACATATGTGCCAAATGATTTCAAAATCCCTTGATGAACGACATAGTTATGGCCCGGACAAGCTCATTTATGGCCATTTTTGACCTTTGACCTCAAAGTGTGACCTTGACCTTGGAGATATTGACGTAATTCTTTCGCGCGACACACCGTCCAATGATGGTGAACATATGTGCCAAATGATTTCAAAATCCCTTGATGAACGACATAGTTATGGCCCGGACAAGCTCATTTATGGCCATTTTTGACCTTTGACCTCAAAGTGTGACCTTGACCTTGGAGATATTGACGTAATTCTTTCGCGCGACACACCGTCCAATGATGGTGAACATATGTGCCAAATGATTTCAAAATCCCTTGATGAACGACATAGTTATGGCCCGGACAAGCTCATTTATGGCCATTTTTGACCTTTGACCTCAAAGTGTGACCTTGACCTTGGAGATATTGACGTAATTCTTTCGCGCGACACACCGTCCAATGATGGTGAACATATGTGCCAAATGATTTCAAAATCCCTTGATGAACGACATAGTTATGGCCCGGACAAGCTCATTTATGGCCATTTTTGACCTTTGACCTCAAAGTGTGACCTTGACCTTGGAGATATTGACGTAATTCTTTCGCGCGACACACCGTCCAATGATGGTGAACATATGTGCCAAATGATTTCAAAATCCCTTGATGAACGACATAGTTATGGCCCGGACAAGCTCATTTATGGCCATTTTTGACCTTTGACCTCAAAGTGTGACCTTGACCTTGGAGATATTGACGTAATTCTTTCGCGCGACACACCGTCCAATGATGGTGAACATATGTGCCAAATGATTTCAAAATCCCTTGATGAACGACATAGTTATGGCCCGGACAAGCTCATTTATGGCCATTTTTGACCTTTGACCTCAAAGTGTGACCTTGACCTTGGAGATATTGACGTAATTCTTTCGCGCGACACACCGTCCAATGATGGTGAACATATGTGCCAAATGATTTCAAAATCCCTTGATGAACGACATAGTTATGGCCCGGACAAGCTCATTTATGGCCATTTTTGACCTTTGACCTCAAAGTGTGACCTTGACCTTGGAGATATTGACGTAATTCTTTCGCGCGACACACCGTCCAATGATGGTGAACATATGTGCCAAATGATTTCAAAATCCCTTGATGAACGACATAGTTATGGCCCGGACAAGCTCATTTATGGCCATTTTTGACCTTTGACCTCAAAGTGTGACCTTGACCTTGGAGATATTGACGTAATTCTTTCGCGCGACACACCGTCCAATGATGGTGAACATATGTGCCAAATGATTTCAAAATCCCTTGATGAACGACATAGTTATGGCCCGGACAAGCTCATTTATGGCCATTTTTGACCTTTGACCTCAAAGTGTGACCTTGACCTTGGAGATATTGACGTAATTCTTTCGCGCGACACACCGTCCAATGATGGTGAACATATGTGCCAAATGATTTCAAAATCCCTTGATGAACGACATAGTTATGGCCCGGACAAGCTCATTTATGGCCATTTTTGACCTTTGACCTCAAAGTGTGACCTTGACCTTGGAGATATTGACGTAATTCTTTCGCGCGACACACCGTCCAATGATGGTGAACATATGTGCCAAATGATTTCAAAATCCCTTGATGAACGACATAGTTATGGCCCGGACAAGCTCATTTATGGCCATTTTTGACCTTTGACCTCAAAGTGTGACCTTGACCTTGGAGATATTGACGTAATTCTTTCGCGCGACACACCGTCCAATGATGGTGAACATATGTGCCAAATGATTTCAAAATCCCTTGATGAACGACATAGTTATGGCCCGGACAAGCTCATTTATGGCCATTTTTGACCTTTGACCTCAAAGTGTGACCTTGACCTTGGAGATATTGACGTAATTCTTTCGCGCGACACACCGTCCAATGATGGTGAACATATGTGCCAAATGATTTCAAAATCCCTTGATGAACGACATAGTTATGGCCCGGACAAGCTCATTTATGGCCATTTTTGACCTTTGACCTCAAAGTGTGACCTTGACCTTGGAGATATTGACGTAATTCTTTCGCGCGACACACCGTCCAATGATGGTGAACATATGTGCCAAATGATTTCAAAATCCCTTGATGAACGACATAGTTATGGCCCGGACAAGCTCATTTATGGCCATTTTTGACCTTTGACCTCAAAGTGTGACCTTGACCTTGGAGATATTGACGTAATTCTTTCGCGCGACACACCGTCCAATGATGGTGAACATATGTGCCAAATGATTTCAAAATCCCTTGATGAACGACATAGTTATGGCCCGGACAAGCTCATTTATGGCCATTTTTGACCTTTGACCTCAAAGTGTGACCTTGACCTTGGAGATATTGACGTAATTCTTTCGCGCGACACACCGTCCAATGATGGTGAACATATGTGCCAAATGATTTCAAAATCCCTTGATGAACGACATAGTTATGGCCCGGACAAGCTCATTTATGGCCATTTTTGACCTTTGACCTCAAAGTGTGACCTTGACCTTGGAGATATTGACGTAATTCTTTCGCGCGACACACCGTCCAATGATGGTGAACATATGTGCCAAATGATTTCAAAATCCCTTGATGAACGACATAGTTATGGCCCGGACAAGCTCATTTATGGCCATTTTTGACCTTTGACCTCAAAGTGTGACCTTGACCTTGGAGATATTGACGTAATTCTTTCGCGCGACACACCGTCCAATGATGGTGAACATATGTGCCAAATGATTTCAAAATCCCTTGATGAACGACATAGTTATGGCCCGGACAAGCTCATTTATGGCCATTTTTGACCTTTGACCTCAAAGTGTGACCTTGACCTTGGAGATATTGACGTAATTCTTTCGCGCGACACACCGTCCAATGATGGTGAACATATGTGCCAAATGATTTCAAAATCCCTTGATGAACGACATAGTTATGGCCCGGACAAGCTCATTTATGGCCATTTTTGACCTTTGACCTCAAAGTGTGACCTTGACCTTGGAGATATTGACGTAATTCTTTCGCGCGACACACCGTCCAATGATGGTGAACATATGTGCCAAATGATTTCAAAATCCCTTGATGAACGACATAGTTATGGCCCGGACAAGCTCATTTATGGCCATTTTTGACCTTTGACCTCAAAGTGTGACCTTGACCTTGGAGATATTGACGTAATTCTTTCGCGCGACACACCGTCCAATGATGGTGAACATATGTGCCAAATGATTTCAAAATCCCTTGATGAACGACATAGTTATGGCCCGGACAAGCTCATTTATGGCCATTTTTGACCTTTGACCTCAAAGTGTGACCTTGACCTTGGAGATATTGACGTAATTCTTTCGCGCGACACACCGTCCAATGATGGTGAACATATGTGCCAAATGATTTCAAAATCCCTTGATGAACGACATAGTTATGGCCCGGACAAGCTCATTTATGGCCATTTTTGACCTTTGACCTCAAAGTGTGACCTTGACCTTGGAGATATTGACGTAATTCTTTCGCGCGACACACCGTCCAATGATGGTGAACATATGTGCCAAATGATTTCAAAATCCCTTGATGAACGACATAGTTATGGCCCGGACAAGCTCATTTATGGCCATTTTTGACCTTTGACCTCAAAGTGTGACCTTGACCTTGGAGATATTGACGTAATTCTTTCGCGCGACACACCGTCCAATGATGGTGAACATATGTGCCAAATGATTTCAAAATCCCTTGATGAACGACATAGTTATGGCCCGGACAAGCTCATTTATGGCCATTTTTGACCTTTGACCTCAAAGTGTGACCTTGACCTTGGAGATATTGACGTAATTCTTTCGCGCGACACACCGTCCAATGATGGTGAACATATGTGCCAAATGATTTCAAAATCCCTTGATGAACGACATAGTTATGGCCCGGACAAGCTCATTTATGGCCATTTTTGACCTTTGACCTCAAAGTGTGACCTTGACCTTGGAGATATTGACGTAATTCTTTCGCGCGACACACCGTCCAATGATGGTGAACATATGTGCCAAATGATTTCAAAATCCCTTGATGAACGACATAGTTATGGCCCGGACAAGCTCATTTATGGCCATTTTTGACCTTTGACCTCAAAGTGTGACCTTGACCTTGGAGATATTGACGTAATTCTTTCGCGCGACACACCGTCCAATGATGGTGAACATATGTGCCAAATGATTTCAAAATCCCTTGATGAACGACATAGTTATGGCCCGGACAAGCTCATTTATGGCCATTTTTGACCTTTGACCTCAAAGTGTGACCTTGACCTTGGAGATATTGACGTAATTCTTTCGCGCGACACACCGTCCAATGATGGTGAACATATGTGCCAAATGATTTCAAAATCCCTTGATGAACGACATAGTTATGGCCCGGACAAGCTCATTTATGGCCATTTTTGACCTTTGACCTCAAAGTGTGACCTTGACCTTGGAGATATTGACATAATTCTTTCGCGCGACACACCGTCCAATCATGGTGAACAAATGTGCCAAATGATTTGAAATTGCACAATGAACGACATAGTTATGGCCCAGCCAAGCTCATTTTGGGACAGACAGACAGACCGACCGACAAAGTGACTCCTATATAGCCCCCATTACCAATGGTAATGTGGGTATAATAACTAAGGTAACTGACATTTTGTAAATTGTTCAGGAATGCATATTTTCTGAGTTTTTCCAAAACACCGTAAGAGCACTTACGTTATTTTTTGCATTCAAAATATTTCAGTGTTGAAATTATGTTAACTGCTCCTTTCTTAATTATTTATTGTTTTTAAAAAAGACATTTCAATTTGCAGTTTTGTTTAGTTTTTCAAATTTTATTATAATACTAATCAGAAACTTTTAATACTGAAAAACGTTTATTTTTTAATAAAACAGTTTTTTGCTTGTTCTCAAAATTTTACAAAATGTCAGTTACACTTCTTTTAACATTCAGAAAATGACATGTGTTCTCTCATGTCAATTTGGAAAAAACATTATTTTTACCAAAAAGGTTGTCTTAATATTTTAACAGTTGATGTATGTCATCTTAATAAACACAAAGATGGAAAAAAGTAAAAATGTATAAAATGTCAGTTACATGACTTATAACATTCAGTAGACAATGTGTGTAAAGTGTCGTCCCAGATTAGCCTGTGCAGTCCCAGGCTTATCACGGACGACACTTTTCGCCGAGATTGGATTGTGTTTAATGAGACTTCCTTTAAACAAGAAAATTCCTGAAAGTGTCGTCCCTGGCAAATCTGAGACACCACTTTAGGCACATGCATTAAGCCCAGTCATTCTTTCGCTAGTCTACCTTCAGTCAGGCAAGAAGTTTCTGTAAATCCTGTAGTATCAGCTCCAGTCAAGCCAGACACATCAGGGACATGGGATGTGTCACCATCTGTTACACAGGAAGTGTTGCCATCGGTTACACATGAAGTGTCGCCATCGGTTACACAGGAAGTGTTGCCATCGGTTACACAAGAAGTGTCGCCATCTGTTGCAAAGGAAGTGTCGCCATCGGTTACACAGGAAGTGTTGCCATTGGTTACACAGGAAGTGTCAACAAATGATGACTCTAGATCAGTGAACCTGGAGGTGTCCATTGGACAGGAACTGTCTGGATCATAGGAAGTCTCGTCTGCAACACCAATAGAACATTTCGTGTTCTGAGAAAACTGGGCAAAATACTTGTGCGTAAATTGTCATCCCAGATTAGCCTGTGCAGTCCGCACAGGCTAATCAGGGACGACAATTTACGCTTTTATGGAATTTTTCGTTTAAATGATGTTTCTTCTTAGCGAAAATGTAGTTAAGGCGGAAAGTGTCGTCCCGGATTAGCCTGTGCAGACTGCACAGGCTAATCTGGGATGACCCTTTACGCACAAGCATTTTGCCCAGTTTTCTCAGAACACG